>CAJDSM010111398.1:6514-20085 GCA_903981925.1 Ostrea lurida
ATTATGCCTAAAAATATGATTGAAAGAAAAACGAGGGAAGTCTTTATGCCTAGAGTCGAGGTGAGCGTTGGGGTTCTGTAAGTTCCCAAATGTATACAAACCTCTTAGTTACCTTTTTGAGCACTCCTTTCGACACATAAAAGTGGTTAGTGTACATATGACCAGAAACTATGAAAATGCTTTTATAGGATTTCATCGTTTCCCTTAAAAGGCCATAGAATCAACATTCAAAATTCAATCACCCATTGATTACTTTGCTTCGGCACGACGTATAATGGTTGTAGGGCAGAAAAAGGTATCTCCTTTCATAGCGAAGTCATGTGGCGACCTCCCGTCCTCGTTCACCTGAATCGTCATTCTATTGCATAGAAATTGAACCCAATCATTGGCAACTCCATGTCGGAATTAATATCGTGGAAAAGGGCAATCGCTTATACGTATCTGGAACAATACTTCTGTTCGTGTATAAGAAGGTATATTTTAGTAAATTAATCCTGACATGCCCAAGCGACGTCAACAACCAGCACTAATCATTACTCAAAGGAAGAATCCCCATGCCTAAATCCGCGATAATCACTTAGGGGCGGACAGTGTTCCCTTGATGCAAGGGACAAAAGGAATTCGTTCCTGATCATATAAATAAAGTCCCTCCATTTCTGATAATCAAGAGACCATCCTACCCGAGGGGACAAATCAAAATAATGTGCGACACAAAATGTGTGACCGTAAGACCACTGAACAAGAGAGATACTCAACCAAACACTCGAATTTCTACTCAATAAATTGTGCCTTAAAAAACAAAGGGTACATAACTAATGTACTCTGTGTTATACAAAAGACAACAAGTTAGAACGCCGCTTTCTGTCACTACACGAAAAAAACAAGAGTTATAAGAGCACTCTTTAATCACTTGCGGACCACGGTCAAATGAACAAAAGACGTAGAAGTGTGGGTCGCTGGTTCCCAAGGACCACTTGGTTTTTGCAATTCCCAGAGTAATAATCAGACAAAGAACCTCACTTATCATATGGGGGCATCAAATCATACTACTGCTCTCGCCACGCAAGGGCCGAAGCAGACAAAGGGACCGCTCCCAAAGCTTCACAAGCACGAACACGTTAGTCTCGCCGATGACCCTAATGCCACCGAAGGCGAAAACGGCTTCACTAGGGCGAACAACCCGCACCGACCCACCTAGGTCGGAAATGATATTAAGCCACTAAGGCCTAAAAAGAACCACGCAGGTTCCCCCGCCACCAACGGCAGGTTCTACAAAAAAATTTTAGCCACCTAGGGCCTAAAAAGAACCACCAAGGTGTCCCTTCGCGTCACCAGGCGAATACACAAATAAAGTATAAATTACCTTCCTCAGTAAGCCAGTCGACGATCCGTGAGATAACTAGCAGTTCTGTGCGTGAGCAGAGAGAAGCGTCCTATCTGCGATGTCCAACGGATGTCTTAAGGATGGTATCCCTCAGGCGATCAATTCCACATGACCTTTCCCGCTTTTTATATAACCATAATGAGGTGGCTCTATTCCTCATTGCCAATCAAGGAACCCATGTAGGGTCGGGTTAGGGGACTATGTCCCCCAGCATCCTCCGCTTGCGTGTTCGTATAGATCCGGGTAGGCTAAATGTGTAGGTCAGGAATAAACCGAGGTCCACGATTGAATCAACAGCCAGGTATATTATGGCACGCGTAAAAAATTTCTCCTACCTGTGTCAAAGAGTCGCCTTGAGTGCCCACAGCATAGGTCTAAATTTGCAAGGCCATTCAACGCGGGCCAAATGGTTGTAGTGAAAATATTCTCGAGAGGTGGTGACGCTTAAAAGCAGTCATTTTCAATCAATCATGGGGCAAACAAGTGGACTGAATTTTGATTTTGATTGCATAATTATATGTTTATGAGTCCCCACCGAAGGAAATATGAATATGGAAGTTCTAGTCCACAAGTGCCGAGCTGAAAGGGGCTTCAAAAATTTAGGCCTATGTCTCGACCCACTTCTACAAGGGCCTTTGAGCAGGAGGAGATTTTTCGTGTCACACTGTTGTTGACACGGGGCCTTATGGTTTTTTCCGGTCTCATCGAATGACCGGCCCCCATCTGAGTCGCCTCTTACAGGACAAGCAAGGGGATGCATTGAATGACCTATTACTAACCCGGGATCCCCACGCGGTCCAATGGCTGAAAATCGCGGACTTGTGACGAATTTGAAATAGGCATATATAATGTATCAAACCCGTGGAGGATACCGGCGTTAGAATAATCCCCGCACCCCCTTGCGTTGTCGTTAGGCCCACTTGAATTGTGTGCAGTCCTTTTCGGAGTTAGACGGAAAAGAACCGAGAGACCCCGTTCCTCAGCGCGAGGAGGGGCAGGATAATATTTAATGATCGGCTGCGTGTCTGATCAAATAGGCCAAAGGGCGCCGAGAATAGACTAAATTTTTGACCAGCCCTCAACTTCGGGCATTTGTAAAGCGGTTCTTCTAATAGTTGAGTGAAAAATTCTCAGAATGTAGGAGCGTAAGACACCCAAACAAAAGAGAACCGGCCAACGTCGGCATAATACCCCGCCCCCGTAACCAGGATTTCAGTGTTTCATGTTCAGCCCAGAGTAAGGGGGGCTGTCTAAAGCTAATTCAATTATCATTGCTAAATGAGAATACCCAATATGACATCCCTTACACGCTAAAGTGCAATAGGTACCAAGTCCTGATGCCTGAGCGCCAATACAGTTGAGTTACAAGGTTAATATCTTAATAGCTGATCTGACCTTGAAAGAAAAACATAGGCAATTCTTCCTCTCTTCATAGTGTCAAATTTGTTACCCAAGTTGGTAGAATCCTGGGGAGGCTTTATGTATCGGTCTGTTATCCTGCCTGACAATTTTCCACAATAGTGACCACTACGAACCTCTCTGACCTTTAACCTTGACAACATGGGATTTTTACCTTTAATGTACCAAGTTGTATTAAACCAGGGAGGCTTACGTCGGATGACCTGCACCTTTCGTTTGATCGCATACATACGTGACACTTACGGACCTTGGACCTTTGAAAAACAACAGAAAATGACCTGTGAGTAAAACTACCACAAAGAAGATCACCCCCCCCCCCCGGCCACCACATATTTTTAAGCTCACTTGAAGCTCACTCGAAGCATTGAACAAAAGCAAGATTCGATGGCCGGAACAAACCAAATGACAATGATGTAACAAACCTATAAGGTCTGACCGTTGGAGGATCAAAGTCAAGGTATAAATAAGAGATCATAATGAAGTGGACAACATCTTCATGGTATACAACTCAAATAGCCCAAACTATATAAATCATAGTTAGAAGAAAACAATTTCATAAAAACATATAATGACCTATGAAAAGAGGTACAAAAAAACACAAAAAGAATACCAAAAAGGTAACAATAAATGTAATAAGACAAAATAACTCAACAATCAACAATCTAACATAATTAAAGAATAAACAACTCACAATAACTGCTAAGATATAAAAAAGGATAATGCAAAAATCATGTCAAAATAAAGAAAAAACAAAAAGAGAAAGTATATTGAACCTAGATGAACACGATCAACACACGCAGACGGACAGACAAAACAGAGTACATGCACATCATCCATAGGTGATGACTCCATGTGCCAAATATAGGATGCATATGGCAAAAAGTAAAGAAGTTATGGGCCCGGACACGAATTCATTTTAAAAAACTAATAATTTTGACATCGACGTCAAAGGTCAAGATATACCCGACACATCGTCTCATAGTGATACAGTATGGTATGCCTACCTCAAAAAAAAAGATTGATTATTAATTGTTTATCCGTCCACGAGAATTATTTCACTCATATGGAGACGTCACAATTACAGGTGAAGGGATGCACAATTTTAGGCGCTATGCTCGGCACTGAGGGCCTTTGAGCAGGGAGGGATTTTATCGTGACACGGGTCTCGGTTTTCCGGTCTCATCCGAAGATGCCCCATTCAGTCGCCTTTTACGACACGCAAGGGGATGCTGATGACCTATATATATAACCCGGATCCCAAGAAAAAAGATTCATAAAAAAAACCCTGATAATTTTGACTTGAGGTTCAAGGTCATCAATATACCCGACACATCGTCTCATAGTGATACACCATGTTGCCAAGTTGGTATGCTACCTAAAAGAACAAAGAATGTATGGCCGGACACGAATCTGCACAGACAGACAGACAACACTAACAGAAGTACATGACAAATCGTTCATGTGTGATGCATCCATGTGCAAATACAGGATGTCTATAGGCAAAGAACAAAGAATTATGGCACGAACACGAATTTATGTTAAAAAACTGATAATTTTGACCTTGAGGTGAAAAGTCAGGGGTCATAGCAGAGGTCATTCATATACGCGACACATACGTCTCATAGTGATACACCCATTGTGCCAAATATGGTATGCCTACCTCAAGAACAAAGAATTATGTCCCGGACACGAATCTGCACAGATTCCTATATCTATATGCCCCCGAAACTTGTTTGCGGGTATAATATAAAGCATCTTCCTCTCAAACTGATATATTTGACCTTGAGGTGAAAATCAAGGTCATACAGAGGCGACTGAATGGGGCGGTCATTCGGATGAGACCGGAAAACGAGGCCCGTGTCACAGCAAGGTGTGGCACGAAAAAGATCTCCCTGCTCAAAGCCCTGAGTGGCCGAGCATAGGCCTAAATTTTGCAGCCTTCACCGGAATGGTGTCTCTCCATAATGAGTGAAATATTCTCGAGTGAGACGTTAAAACAGTAAAATAATAATCAATCAATCTAATAATAACTATGTTGATTCAACATATTCCCGCAAACTAGAATTAAAAGCACAAAAGTATTCCATGTATGCTTCGTACTTGATATTTTATTTGAACATAGAATTAACGGCAAACTTTATGACAAACGGGCCGATTTCAATCAGATTGTCAATCTTCCATATTTCCGTCATCACCTGCATTATGGTGGGTATGTCTCCATCATATTGGATACGCAAGAGTTGTTCTGTGTATGATCAATTTTTGAATCGGAGGCAACTCCCATATTTCCGTCATCACCTGCATTATGGTGGTATGTTTATCATATTGGATACCAAGAGTTTGTTCATTGTTGTAGTGATCACTGTGTATGATCAATTTTTGAATCGGAGGCAGTCTACTTGCCAACAACTTGTTGTACAGGGGTTTTATCAGTCGTGTTTAAAGGCAGCATTTCGTAAATAATGATTAGTTTGCCAGTATGGCCTGCCATTGGGTCATATGCTGTCTGATGTGTTTCACAGCAAATTTTAAGCCGTTTTTCTTCATACACTGGTTTTGACTACCGATTACTCCGTTTACCTGATCAAGACAATGGGCTCACGGCATTGACCGGTCGACAAGGGACGCTTACTCCTCCTAAGCACCTGACCCTACCTCTGGTGTGAGGGGTCCGTGTTTGCCCAACTCTTGCTTTTTGTAGTCTATTTGGGACTTGCACGATAGTGATCACTTATATTTGCCTTCACTCGTACATTCCTATGTTTATTACGCTTATCATATTAATGTTACAGTAGTTATCAGGACTGGGTTGCTCAAAACCTTGGTTATCATTAATGGAACATAAGGAGTTAAAAAGAGCTGCTTAAGAAAAGCTTCTGTTATATTCACAATGATTTCAGTGGTTGATATTGCACTCACTACACTATTATATTGTAAACTAATGCAAACTGAGATATCAGCAATTCTTGCTGGAAAAAGTGCTATGTGTAATAATAATTCCTCTTCATCATAGAAAATATAATAAATGATCTTTCACACCTTTATATGACCAGTTTAATAACACATGTTTTCAATTATCCCACTTTGATCACTTAGAATTATACCACACAGGAATGCGGGATAGCTTCCTATATGTAGTTTTTGTCAAAGGACGTTATATACATAAAGCATCAGAACTATAAAAACCTCTTGCCAAAAAATGTTGTTTTGGAAGTATAGACACATTCAGAGAGTATATGCTCTCCAAAAATCAAGTACATTGTGTAAACAAAATCGATTACCATTAACTGCTTCAAATAAATATCTCAACCAGGATTCTTATCAACTATCAACCTTTTCCGCAATGAACATTTTTAAAGACATAAGTAAAATTGTTGAGTATCAGCCATTTTTAAACCCCATGTTTGTGATTGTGTTTCTATTGACCGCTTTACTTTATCGAATGTTTCCGTTCCAACATGAATTCATAAAATATCTTAATTAATGATGAAACTGTGTCTTTTTTTGGTGTGCTGGAAGAGTAAAAATAAATGGTTATTTTTGGCAATAAGCTATGACTTGACCACTGTTACACGACCCAATTAGGTGTTAGAATTCGTCTCTTCCAGTGTGGATAGAATGCTTTTAATTTTAGGAACTGAGAGATGGTAATTTAGATCTGTGATTTGTTGAAAGGTTCAAGGACAGAAAAGTTATATACCTAGTAAGTTAAAAGTTGTGGAGCCCCAGTCAAGTGCTCATCTAAGAATGATGAAAGACCAGATTTGAATTTTTTATTGATCGATGCCAACACAATTTCTGTTTTTGGTACAGTTACCTTTAAACCAGAAGCTTGAGGAAAAAATCTAAGTTATCTACAAGCTGAAAAAGTGACTTAGATTCCATTCAAGGCAAGATGTATCATCGCATACTGGCTATTTGTGTTCCTGTTATCACCATCACAATTACTTTTTATATCCTTATTTTGTTTAATTAAAAATGCCTAGAATTTCCAGCAATCGAGGGGAACAAATATGGAATGCACAGCGATCACCTTGTTGCAGGCCCCTACTCAAATATGTGAACTTTGATCACGACAAAAACACCACTCTGTGAACTGCAGCCCTAAAATATTTTATTAAGAAGCTATAACCCATTCAATATGTAATCACCAAAAAACAAAATATCTAATACTTGTAAATAAATGACCATGAAATGGAGCAAAAGCTTTTCAAATCGATATAAAACCAATAGCCCTGGTATATTTTTATTTCTGAATAAGTCCATTAAGTATTATGAATCTGTGTTTTCACCTATGTACCTTCCCTTTAGGAAGCCAGATTGGGTTTGGTACTGAAAATCAAGATGATCTTAAAGTAAGACTTGGATTCTATTACTAAGACATCTGAATGAGTTGTTATACATGACATTATACACAAGCGTAATACGGTACTCCAGTTTTTGTAAAAAACTGTCTAGTTTTCTCACCTTTTAGGCAAACAACGAGATGATTCCCAATCGCTGAGAAATGGGGAAGTTTCGTTTTTGAGAGAAAATCAGTTGATTATTTTAAATATAATTTCTCTTTTAAATCATCCAAAAAAATTTGAAAAGTTCAACACAAATCCATCACTACCTGGATATTTAGTTATTTTATCATATTTTTTCAGTACTTCCAAAAAATTTCCTTTTTGCAGAAAATGATTTTTCACAGAGACTCTGAAGTTGTTTGTTTCCAATCTTATGAACATAGATTTTGAATAATTTGTTAGATCTAAATCCAAGAGTTGTCCGAGTCTTTAGTTGCACTATTAAGGACTTTTGTAAAAACATCTGATTACGTAAAGTATTTCTGCCTGGTATAGATTCATACGATTCCTTCAGACTTCTATTTGTTTATAGTTTTTATTTAATATTGCGCTTTTCCAGATTGCGAAATTCTTGTAGTTTTTTCCCCTTCCTCAATCCATCTAGCTCTAGATCTTATATATGACTTCCCATTTTTTTCTTTTCTAAAAATTTTCTAATATTATCCTCTTTTGCTGCAATAAGATTGCAAGTCTATATTTTCTTCGTTCTAAAGTGATTCCTATTTCTTCAAGAAAGAATGTTCTTGTTTTTCTCGCTTTTTTTTCAAATGAAGGCATGAATATGAAATAGTGACACTCTTATTTCCATAAGTAAAACCTCCAATAACATACTCATCGTTAATATCAGGAAATTCCAGTGTCACTATCATCATATTGCCTACAGACCTCTGTAAAGTTGTTTCGTTTACTTTCTTTACAATTTCTTTGTGCGAAAGAAGACATATTATTAAATTTCCAGAGTCGCACCCCCTTTTAAACGAGTTAAATTTTAATTCTATAACAATATGGATGTGATCCTGATCAACCAGGTTTAATTGAGTATGGTTGCCAAGAGATTGGACAAACTTCTTCAGAGATAAAATATAATCCAGCACCACCCTTGTTTCAAAGGACGATCTTTTTATTCATGTAAAAAAACCCTTTTAATCAGGATTTCAAAATGCTGAAAATAATCTGTAAGTTGTAGGTATCATCATAATTATCTAATAATATTTCTTGGGCTTTTTGGGGTTATTTATTGAATTCTATTAAAAGTATCAATATCTGGATTTAATTGCAAGATTGAAATCCCCTAAAAGATATTAAATATTCATTTATCCGTTCAAAACACTCCACGAAATATTCTAGAAAACTCAGGGGATATCAATGTCTTGGTCCATAAAATGTTTAATAACTGTGACCCTATACCGCTATTGTTATGTCATAGGGCAATTCATATTTCCAATCTTTGTCCCTTTTCTTGGTGCACCTTGTATCAAATTATTAATTTAAAAAAATGGATACACCTCTTGCATTGATTTAATAGGAATTCAAAAACATGTATAGCCCCAATGGTTGCAATATATGCTTCTAATTCAAGAGTAAGGGATGTCGTTGAAAAATATATAGATCAGTAACCTTGTTGCTCTGTAAAATTAACACATTCTTGGCCGTTTTGACATGTAGATCAACCCTGGCAGTGTTACCTATAGCAATATTTATTAGAACACTCATTTTTCTAGTAAAAGACAACATATGAACATAGCTGAATCTAATTTCACTAACCGGTGTATAATCGCAATCTGCTATTGGGAATTAACTACTTAAACAACATACATATCGAATCTCGTTCACGCAGTCTTCCACCCTTGTGAACAATTTAATGTACTAGCAATCCTATACAACGTTATCATTTCTCACACGACCACTTCCAACACACAATAGAACGAAAGTACTACATAGTATCGATGAATTACCGGGATCCCGATGACTAACACGATCCGATCTAAAAATAGTCCATCGTGTTTTGACTCCGCTAGATGTTTCACTTTGTCGCTCCACAGAGTCGCAAGGATATAGATTTGTGTCTAAAGTCTGTCTTTGATCCTATGGCAATATTTTGACCATTGTAGAACCAGACCTGACAGAATCCGTGGGTCTTCCCTTTAGAGTGCTGATCATTTCGCAATTGTCTGTTGTGATGTGGTCATACATTAAATGAAGCCACTTTCTAAGATCCTCATTCGACTCGTTTTTTAATAGAGCTTTCACCCTATTAATCTCGGGGGGCATATGAATTATAGCCAATGACCGGTCTGGGTCCACTGTGATTCCCATTTGGTATTATGTGGAATCGGCTAACAATCCTCTTGGGTCGTAATCGATGTCGGCTTCTTCTTTTTCAAAGTTTTCTATGCGACATACAAATGTCCTATCTAAGATCTTCGTCTCTTGACTCTTTCCAGCCAAAAATTTTATGTTGTTTCTTCTGTGAATATTGTTGGTTATAGTTGGCTAGCTGTAAGCCTCCCCGAGTAGATTGACACTGTTCACACTCTTCTTTCAAACTCTCAATGTCACGATTTGTTGAACAAATTTTCTCTCGCAGATGTTTCCAAGATCGTAAATTAAACCCCTTCTGCTATTCATTTTAACTGTACGTTCAAATCGTTTGCTTTTGTCTATTGTTTGTTATAAAAACTGCTCTATGCTTCGACCTTTCCGGCGATCCTCCGCTATCTAAAGTTTCTTTTCGATTGTTTCTTTTACTTCTGACAGTATTTCTTGTTATCTAGATTCTTTCTTTTTAACTCGGGATTTTACTTCCTTGTCACATAATGGATGAAACTATTCCTTACATCTCTTTGCTCCACCATTGCTTGGGATTTCCTGCAAACTTAGCTGAAATTTTGTTCAAGTCGTTGAATTAAGTTCAGGGGCTCCATTGGGGGTATCGATGTCTAGAACTGCCTTCGATCTCTGTTTTTTCTGCGGTTGTTTTTCTGATACCACTGTATTTTTAATCGAAGGCCGGGGCTTGAATTTAAGTTGAATTGGACTACATTTTCTCCAGGTGCTTTCTTCTTGTGGTCCTTTGTCATTTTTTTCACCGCTTTCGCTGGAGCTCGGAGTTTCCCGTCATAGGGACACCTTTTGGACAAAAAACCAGCTCACTCAGCTCAAAAAAAACCACGAATACTCCGTCACAACATCAGCGAAAGCAAGGGAAACATTCAGTTCCAATCCACTCATATAATAGTATTATCTGAACACTCTGCAGCTGAGGAAATCTGTTCTGAACTTCAAAATATTACAGTTATTTGATAAATTTAGCGAGCTTCTCTACTTTCAACGTCTATACTGTGGTCTCATGTCACGTGAATCCGATACTGATATTGACAATATTATACTTAATCCACCCCACTTGCTTTGTTCTTTCTTTCACGTACAGTCCAGCTGCGACATGTCATTACAGGGATGTTAAATATAAGTTGAAAATGAGACTCTAAGATCCACTTATGTTCAAAAAGGTCCCAAAGCAGAGAACTCGGCTCATTAATTGGCGACAGAACTTCATCTCCATTATGAAATCCTGTCGAAGATTATGCCGCGATGGGGTCAATACGAAAAAGAAGAACTGTGTGACCTTCTCAGAATGGATTATACGATATAAGAAGAAATGTTGAAATCCCGTATAGACATATACGTACCAAAAGAGCGACCATCTATCCTTCCTGTGTTTCGTTAAACCGAAGTGATCAATGAATTAGATATGGTTACTGAGGATATGTTTCTGGTTCCAGCCGACCAAAAAGACTTGTAACAATATTGAATTTTGGTCTGTAAGGCTCATTATACAACTGCATTTTTAAACGAATGTATTAACTCCACATTTGGTAATCGTACTACACTGCTACTGCTCTTCAAAAGACGAATCTTTCCAGAAATCATGCTTCGTTTTAACACTTTTAATATCTCCAGTCAATGGGACGAGAAAGAACTCCGTACCTATAACTAGGATTCCTAAACTTCATAAAACCCTTACAAAAGAGTATATTGTCTGGACTAGTAATGTTCCACACAGCCCCTGTCTTTTAGCTCCTCACGAAAATATTGAAGCTGTCAAGGAGCAACTTCAGATATTGTGAAACTACATGTGCCAGAGTGTGTAAATCAAATGTGGAGTTTTCAAAACTTAAGAACTTCTATGATTTGAAATCTCAGACCGTTCACATATCAACAACATTCAAAACATATGACTTTTTCACAGCTTTACACGACCATCCCGCACGATAAATTAAGAGACAGGGCGTTTTGACAGTTATAGACATGTTGCTTCTCTTAACAAAAATGGAAAAAAGGAAATATTCTTATCTAGTGATCAGCCATTTCAAAAATTATTTTGTTTAGAACTCCCTCGATTTTAGAACGAAGTACTCTGAAGTTGATATTAAAGCAATGCTGGAGTTCCTCAATTGACAATATCTTTGTATTTGATGGCAATCAGGTCTCCAACAGTCTGTTGGAATTCCAATGGGCACTAATTGTGCTCCTTATTAGCGAACCTGTTTATTTATATCTCTATGAGGCAGGAATTCATTCAGATGCTTATCTAATGAAAAGAAGAAAAACTCTAGCGGTGGCTTTAATCTCAACTTTCGATATATTGACGATGGTTTATCCATCAATAATGATGTTTTCTTCATATGTCGATTCAATATATCCAATGAACTGAAAAAAGACACCACAGAGTCTTCCATGTCTGCTCGTACTTGATCATTTTATTGGACACATACATTAACGGGCAATAACTACTCAACTGTTTGACAACGGGGACGGATTTCAGTTCTACATTCGCAATTCCCATACTTTAATTAGACAATATTCCTCATACCTTGCATATGGTGTGTATGTCTCTCAACGTTTTCGCATACGCAAGAGATTTGTTCTGCGTAACGATCAGTTTTTGAATCGAGGGCAAGCTAGCTTACCAGACAAGTTGTTGCTGCAAGGTTGTGTCCAGTCACGTTTAAGGAGCATTTCGTAAATTTCTTGTCGTGTTATAAACAGATTAGTTTATCATTCGACCTATCATTGAGTCAAGATGCTGTACTTGATTGTTTCATACATTTTAGCTTTTTCACACGATTGGACTCCGGATTGTTCGCGTTTACCTTGATCAAGGACTATGGGCTCACGGGGTTTTGGGGAAAACCGGGGTCCCAAAAACAGGGTATGCTTACTCTCACTAGGCACTTGATCCCACCTCTGGTGGGTCCAGGGGTCCGTGATTGACCAACTCTTGTTTTATGTATTAATATTTGGCTTGCGATTATTGCTCCACTGTTCGTTATCTTTAGCTTTACATTTTTGTGTAAAGAAGTTAGTATTTTTGGACAAAGTTATATCTAGGGGTCTAAAGTGGTTTGGGGGAAGTTAGTGTCTCTGATTATGTCAAGCTGAATAATTAAATGGAATTGGGTTCAAAACACTTAATTTAGACTAGTAATTTTTTAAATGATTAATTTGTCTTTTACTGTGGAGATTAGGTTTATTTGTGTGAGACCAAATCCTATAGGAAAATTCATTGATACGTGACCTTCACATTGTAGGTTAAACAATAAAAACTTGATGATTGCTTAGTTACTGGTACATATTTCTTTGGACTAAAGATACCAGTTCATGTATGTGTGTAAATAATCTCTAATTATGCGCTGACTTAAGTGTGCCTTCATGAATATAATATCAGTGGATACGATGCGAGTTGCGGAAAAAATATTGAGTCGGCTGCGACGAACTACATCTACATTACGATTGGCCTTTGTCTCTGACTTTCGAATTTCTCAATTTTGGTGTTTGGAATAGGACAATTGCGGGGTTAAGATTTCTTGGATTTAGATTAATACAATCATGAATGTAACCACCTTGAGTATTGAGAGCTGTCAACGTCTACTCCTGAAATCGGTAACTAGGTGGGAGCCTGAATTTGATCTCCAGTTTATTTGCGACGGGGTATCGAGTGACAAAAGGTGGACCATATTGCAGTCTATTTTCAGGGGGTCTTTTCAGAAAATCTGCTTGTTGTTACTTCCAGCCGCTTGTTGAAATTTGCGCCCTTTTATACATCTTCTCCCCCCCCCCTCCCCCCCCCTCCCTTTGAGGTATTAATGATCTCAGTTAACTTCAAAATACAACTTGATCAATTGGAAAACTAAGTGTTTCATGAAGTGAAAAGTTTTCACTCCGCTTCATTACATTATTGCACAGCCTTATTGTTTCATGTGAATTATGGATACTAACCACTGTTTAAATGTACATAGACCAGCGGTTAGTTAACCACTAGGGCTATATTCATTCGAGCAGACAGAGATTTGACGGTGGTTAAGTCCCAGTGGATAGTTATTTTACCAGTGGTTAGGATAAACAATGGGTTACTAACG
>CAJDSM010111402.1:1166-11511 GCA_903981925.1 Ostrea lurida
TGTAAATTACCTATCAAAATTTTGAAACCCTATTGATTATCATACACAATCACCAGGAATAAATTGTTGTACTTTGTATATACATATACGTTGTAGTACATAACACTATGTTGATGTGTAACTTGTGTTAATGAGATCTGGGTTTGGTTTTTTTTTTATACTTAAGAACCAAACTGTAATAGTAATGCTAATGTATTATTTGACCCATAGTAATGGTAATATAATGCATCACTTTTAGAAAATAAAGTAATGGTTATGATAATGCCAAATTCTTGAAGTAATGGTAATGTAATGCATTACTTTTCAATGTAATTCGCTCCATGCCTGGTTAGTATACAAAAACGTCTTAAAATGGTATGAAATACAGTGTACTTGAAATGGAATATAGACTAATGACAATTTTTACTACAATACAATCATTATGACGACCTCCAAATTTGCAAATTGCTGATTTTATACAACAGCGTTGTCTCAAGTTCGAATCGCATAAGATTCATGAAGAAGATAACGCTCAGATATGAGTCATATCAACTATCTGTTATTTTAAATTCTCAGGTATATATTTGAACCGCACGATTTTTCTCGGTTACAAGTAGTAATGTAGAATATGTAGTAATGTGAAATGAATATAACTGCCTCTATTTTTGTATACATACTAAACAATTGCTTGATTTTGTAACTTTATTTTAGCTACTAATTTATGCTACTCAATGCTGTCCTTGGGAGATGGCCTCGAAACAGCTGACACCCGAGCAGCAAAATTTTGTTCGCCTATCTGTTGCCTGTGTGGACGAGGTACGAGTAGCGTTTGTGGATATCTTGTACACTCAGATAAGGCCAGAACAACTGTACAAAAATATCAAATCGAATTCAATATTGCTCATCGGAAATCAAACGCTTAGTCCAGAACAAATAAAACTTTGTTACGTAGCCGGCCCTCTTGTCCCAAAATATCACTGTTTTGATATCACCTTACTTTACAAACTGATTCGAAACCTTTGCCCAAAATTACAGCCTTCCCAAGGATGGGGACAGAAACCTCAACTGACAGATATCAAAATTGGAGATGATATCGAACGGCTTAGATTCTTTAGAAATGAAATAGTTGGACATAAAGTATCTTCAAGTGTACCTGCAGATGTATTTGATTCCAAATGGAATGAACTGGAACAAGCGTTGAAGAGAATAGAGAACTTTTTATCATCAAATGGAATAGCAAGAAACTCCGTGGAACAGCTTGCATGTGAAAGAAAAATGTGCGGAGAAAGTGCCAGCTTTGCATTACGAATAGGAGATGATGATTTTTCCAATAACTGGCCTGTTACTTGGCAAAGAATTATTGGGACCAAAACAGAGCAGCTAGACACAAGCGCTCAGAGGTACACAGGTAGTTTCAATACGCGATTAGTGATACCAAGGGTCTCAAAAGAAGATCAGGGAGAGTATCGAGCTGCTGTTTCACGTGAAATGAAAGGAGTTCACATGCAAATTCCCAGTAATTCTATCTACCTTACGGTGACAGGAGGTAAACATATAATAGACATATATCAAAGCATGTAAATGAATTTTAAATTAATGTAGAGAATAGTTGATACTATTGAATTTTTCACATTAACTTAATTCCCTTTCATTATTCTCATTGCAGATTTACCGAATTTGGACCTAGAAAACGCTCTTTCTGGAGAAGACAGAATTGCCATACATTACAGCATCAGTCTCAGACTCACGGGAGGTAAGGGTAAAGTTCTGTTGCGTAACGAACACACAGCTTTCATTTTACTAATTGCTAAATGACATATGATAACACGAATACAAACTAGTAAAATATAAATAATACTTTTTTATATAATAGGTGTGATTTTCTGTAATGCATATCTATTTTAATAGATACATCTTATATCTATATATATTGTCCTATTCCTATATATATATATCTAATTAATTTTTTTATATTGCAGAAAGCTAAGGGTCGATCGAGCTTATATAGAACAGCAATTTATACAGCACCTTTCATTGCTGTATTCTCCGACACGTTCTATAAAGTGGTGTGTCTGGATTTACACAAGCAGTGGTGATTTGTCGGCTCCGTGTGGAGAGAGATATCTTGAGTTATGAGGTAGTCACATTACACGAATTGAGAGCGCTCGATGCCATTTTGTTACGATTACACAGGACGATGGTGAAGCATTAAGGGTCGTTGATTACGATCATTATTACTTTGATAACTTGTGATCAGATCGAGCTGCTGGCCAGTTGACAGGACATGTGTTGTTATAGATTGCTATTGTGCGATGACCATTAGAAACATGGACGTTGTTTTGTTGTAATTGAGGCGAGTTTTATAGATAACTCTCTGGAAAAGATGGCTAATGAGGATCATATTAGCGATCTACAGTAGACGGTCTCCTATGGCGGCTGCGATCCTTTGAGACAATTTTTGGTAATGTATCTGTCAATATTCCCGATCCTTCCAGCAGAAAGATTATGGCAGTTCTGGTGGGTGCTTAATTCAGACTACCTGATATCTGGCCCTGCACCGGGACAGTTTTTTCGTGTCACAACGTTAGCAGTATGTTTTGTTGTGTCGTATCGGAGGCACGCCACAAGAACTTAGTCAAATGAATTCATAGATATCCGTTGTGGAGAAAATTGTGCTATCTCTGTTTTCAGCTCTGGTTTCAGATCTGGAATGATTCGGGCAGATAGGAACTGCGCTCAATTTTTTATAGGAGATGTCTAAAGGTGACATGGACCCTGAAGTTATCGATACTCCAGGGTTTGTGTGGAATATTAATACAATTGGTGAACTTGTTGCCAGAACATGTTTATTATCTTGGATTATCGGGATGTATCGTGTTTTTAGGGACAGCCAGCAAGTTCTTGGCAAACTATTTCTGAAACTCTGTGCAGTGATTTGATTTTCTCTGTAAGATGGTTTACTTCAGCTCTTGGCAGTTATGATTCGATTCTTCATAGTCAGTGATGACAGGTTTAAAAGACTTCTAAGGTTGCCTGCGGGGACGGACAAATAACTGCATCAAGAGATCGATATGATTCTGCAAGTAGGTCTGATCAAGGTGATGATTCAAATAGCTCTCGTATAATTCGTTGGCGGGTTTATTGTGTGGGTGTCAGGTCGAGTTAATAAGTTGAACCTGTTCTTCTTCTTTCACAGCTCTGATCGAGATGAAGTGTAAGAGACTTTATTCAACTGTGAAGTTAAATGTACCATGTATCCTCTGGGGGTTCGTCCTTATTAACGACCAAGAGAGGGCAACGGTGAAAATGGGATTGCATACTTTTTTTGGGTTTGCATCACCTTTAAGCAGCTTGTTGTAAGTCCATGATTTAACAGCTTCAACTTCGAAGGATCGCATACAAAGGGGGATGGGAGCAGATAACAGTGTAAAAATTGACGAACTGGCCAAAAAGGTTGAGCAAGGACAATCGTGAGGGAGAAGTGTTGACTTTTTTTTGACTGCGAAAGATTGGTCTGGTATCTGGCTGCTGTGTCATACGGTGGGAAAGGGGACGTAGACGTTTGTCAAGAGTGTCATTGATTGGAAACTTCACGTCTCTGGCCTATTCACTGGTTATGGCGACATTATATGAGGCCTATATAGGATATCAATTGTGTGAAGGAAACATAGAAAGTACTTGAGTTCTGCGAAATATATTTCATAAAGGGCAGCGATTTTTAGAAACGTGTGAACTATTGTAAAATGTAGGAATTTTTTCAGACAAGTATAGAATACTCAATATTAATGACTACAATAACGATTTAACTACACCTATACCATCATATTGCAAATCCGAGAGAGGGTGTACCCGTAAGGGAGTTTAATGCATATGGCAGTATTTCAGAGCGGCAGGTTCTATTCAATCCATTCCTAATTGTTGGATCTAACCGTATAATCCCTTTACATGCTTTACTCTTATTCTGAGGATTTTCAACACTCTGCCTTATAACAGGTTATTGACTGCGCGATAAGTTTTTTAAACACGTGCGTCCGATTCTGGATGGGCGAACCCATAGTACTAATTGCTGTAAGTGACCACTATATATATGTACATTGGTCTACGTTCGGGTAAAGAGTTTTAGGACTTCCATGTGGTTTTTATCAAATTTAAAAGGTGACCTATATCTCGTGATTATTAGTAATGGAAATCAAGCTAGAGGCACCAGGTCTAGTGATCCTGGTTACTTGGTGTCCAGCGCAAGGATCTTATGGTAATGCCTCTCGGAAACACCCGTATACCATGAAGGGTTACTGCTAGACACGTAGATAGTTGAATAAGATATTACACTGCATAATTGGCTCGAGATATCTTTTTCTACTTAAAAATTTGACTCAATCACTAAGGGCTCAAATTCCTTGCTTCGTCGCTCGTAAGATCACATATATTCCTAAGATACTGGATTCTTTAGAAATATGTTCAGGTAAAATGTTTTTATGCTGATTTAATGCCAGGCCTTTACCAGTCAGATGGTTTCTATGAATCGATAATTCGCTGCTGCATGACCGATTTGGATGGAATTGATAATATAAACTTCTATGTCGACTAGCTCCAATTGCGGGACCACACCCAATTGGGCCACCTTTAGAGAAGGACGCAAAGAGTCAAGAATAACACGGTGGAATCTATGTATTCGGCGAGAACCTATGGGGGTCTATGACAACAAGCTAATACATTATTATAATAAACTGAGTATAGGAGGAATCAAGACGCCAAGGCAGGCTCTGGGATACTACTCTCAGAGTAACATTGGTGGGTGGTGGCTAATTTAAGACATTGTTTTGACGTTAAAATATGTCACCGCTGTGTTCCTCACAAGCCTGTCATTACAAATGTGGGTTACAACATCCGCTACCTCCGTGACAGTGTGACCGGTTTTATCACTAATTCAAGATTACAATACCAGTTAATCGACGGGAATCACCACAACGAGATTAGTCTTATATTAATTTTTTGGCGAGGCGATTGGTGTGGTTAAGTTGGGGCAACGGCCATAGTTATAAATGTATCCAGACTCCTGGAGACGCTGAGATGTCAGAAATATTATACAAAATTCTTTTCGACTTTAGCTGATAAGTACATTGCTAAAGTTCACAGAAACAACAGAGAAAGGTAGAGTATCAATAGGGTCAAGATCTAGAAGAGCACGTGATAAGAATCGTAATAACTAATCAAAGCAATACTCAATTTTTTATTTCTAGGGAAGAGTTGTTACTAGCATCAATTGTCCATTAGGATTTAAGTTCTTAGTCAAATTGATTCATTGCGAAACAAAACAGGCACTTTTCAGGAGAGTTTACTTTTTTGTCAATACAGGGTGATTACTTCCCAGACCAGCAAATTAGCTGGAGATTGATACAATCGAACCAAAGGTCGACTTCGTTGGGTTATCAATTCACGGAGAGGTTTTAATGCTACGGTGCGCAAAGGCAAAACGTATCACGTCTATTCTACTGAACAACGGTGAACTTTACAAATTGAAGCAATTTATCTGTTTCACTAGGAAGACCAGCTAGCAGTCGTTACAGCTCAATATCAATACTTTGTAATGTATATTACAAAAGCTATTGTACCATTACTGCTGATAGACATTTTACTTACTCGATAGTATTAAGTCCAACTAGTATTGCGGTATCAAGGTTCTGTTTTTTTGGGGAAATTGTCATTAATGTAAGGTCTTTGTTTTATAGATTTTGGTACAATTTGTTCTTTAGGAAGGGTATTTGATCTTCATCTTTTTTAAATAGCTGTAAGTTATAGATGGTCCCAGATTAAGTAAACAGTTCATTAAAAGACAATTATATAGTAACTTTTCACAAACAAGACGTAATGTTTGCACTTGAGCTTATAGCTGGAACATGTACAAAGTTTCTAGTTCTAAATATAAACGACTATTGTAATAAGCTCTATACGTAACGGTTTATGACTGTTATTATGGTTTTATGCTTATAATAAAAACAGAAAAGAGATAATAATACGGAATAACGATATAGCAGTTAACAAGTTATCCTGATCTTCCCGTTAACTGGTCCCAATACCGATTAATAAACTCAAAACCTTTTATCCATTCAGATAAAGGTGCTGTTCCGTAGTGCTATATAAGTGTATTGGAATAGATAATAATAAAAATAAACAATAAAACAACAAATAAAAATGAAGGATAACACTAGTACAAACCGACATGTTATAGCGAGGATACATATGCACTTTCCCTCTTGTATGAAGCCATGTGATTAAAAAAATAGTAATGTACATTTGGAGAAATATATATTATACCATTAGTTGGTTTATTGATTTTAATGCACAGGGCCTTCCTTCCAAAAGTTCAAAATCGGCCAGCTTTAGCTTGGCGGCGATTCACAGAAAATTAAATTTTTTCACAAATAACGAGATCAAGCAAAGTTCAAAATATGAGATGCGACACAAGCTTTTGATTCAGATTACGTAATGGTGAGCTCTCGTGGAATTTAAAACCTGTTCAAAACTAAGGCCTCTGGAAAGGCCCAGACGAGCTTAATCTTTTGTAGGACACATTCGATAATTCTACGTACTAGAGATCCCCCCGGCGCAATACTCAATGAAAAAAATGTCTCTACTAACCATCCAGCAGCGGGCGAACATAGCTCTTACATTCTTTTCTAAAAATCACTCGGTAGATAAGGGAGGAGAAACAACAGGTATAGGGTCTGTACAAATAGTTTCAAACACATATGGGAGGATCGCCTGCCGAGTCTTACGTAATGATATAGTTATAATATACAAATTAACTACATTATTATATTCATATCAACGCAACTCTGCAATAATTCTTGGCGGGGGGACAGGCTATAAATATAGTGGAGTCATTTTCTAATCCACTGACTATAGCTGCGTTAAATACAAGGTGAGACGGATGATATTTTAACTCCCCCTTAACGTAAGCGGAATACGACTGGCAATAAAATTCTCTTTTGACTGATTTTTGCAAAGGATGATTCGTTGTGCACTCAGAATCTAGCTAGAGTTTTCATCGTGTAAGTGTATATAGCCATCCGGGATTTTCCGTTATGTCCAACTTGGGGAGATGTAGGAATCGGGACGATTTTAGCTTGATAAAAAGGTTAATCTCCATTAGATCGTCCGACTCGAAATTTTGGGTCATGGTATCTCAGTCTCATTAGCGTTCTGATAAATGGGAGAGCAATAAGAAAATTCGCGTCATAATTTCACCACGCGTATGAAGGAAAGGAACTACTACCAACTATAGTATCGGTGTACTGATAACCCTAATTGTATACTAGGGAAATTGCAACCAATGACTATGACATATCATTTATCAGCATTGTATACTAACTACTGAAGCTTGAGTCAATGGGCATAAGTCCATTTTGTTTGATTACAATTGAGGTTAAAAGTGTTTCTGCATCTGGTGTGGGTTCATATTTTTTGTTTAGATGCTGTAAATTAGAGACCTCTAAAAACAGACTAGGGGCGTAAGCATTGAGTATCGGCTAAACTCGTGCTCACATTATGGACCCGGTGTTGGATAAAATTGGGAACTTCCAAGTCTACATAACATTACTTTATATAATGTATGATTGTAGTCGAACAGAGTGGGAGATCATAATAAGAACATAAGTGAGTGTAAGTCTTTAGAATGTCAATCCAAGGCACCCGCAGGGAGTCCTACACAAATTCTATACCATGATGAATCCGTAGTTTATTATTGCATGACTTGTGTCCATACCCGTTCATTTGTTCCCTGCATTAATTTATGATCTGATAGCAGTTTTCTGTTATTTTCCTTTTTCGCGGAGACTTGGTATATTTAAAGGCCATCCTGGTTTTATACTTTCCATTAGAAACCACTGATTTTTTTTAGCCAAACTCAGACAATTATTACGGTGTATTCAGTAAAATATTGTCAACTATATATTCGTCTGCCGTCTTAATGCGTAAACGTACTGAGGGTTGTTGAGCGATGGCCGAAACGCAGGTATCTTTGGACATGGGACAAAGGGCATCGAATCTCATCAAGAGGGACAATCTTTCGTTTGTTATCGTAAGCGAAACACTACTACCGGACAGTGACCATACTGAAGCAAAGCACGACAACCATGAAATTGAAACGACGGTATCTCGGAACCCCAAATCAAAATGCCTGGGGTTCTTATTTACCGAACTACAGATTTCGATCGCTATCAAGTTTCGGAAATCGGCATACCTGATCGTCACACTAAGGGAAGGTACCGAAAACGCAAACTAAGAATTAGACAGTTGAGGCAGAAACTTAATTTCCTCGTTGCTAATATCAATACCTTAAATTTTACCTCTATGATATGTAAATTTTGTACTACCAAAGCAGGAAAATTTTCCACTTTGCGGTGGGTATACAATTAAGTAGTAGAAATGTAGTATGATGTAGAAAATTGAAATTAATTCACTAACTCCTCATTTTCGTGGTCACTCATACTTGAACTATTGCTGACTGTTATTGGTCACTTAGTGGAATTAGCTACTATTTGATGCTAACATAACTTGTTGCAAATCTGTCTTCTCAGGGAGAACTGGGTTCTCTAAGAAAAAACAGCTGACACTGTTCAATACTTTCTCGAAGCAATACTGCAATATACATGTAGGTTTCTGCGCTTATTCTATCTGCCTTGGATGCTTAAGAGACAAGATGTGATAAGCTTGTATTAAGTCAGGCAAATTCGATGATGTTGTTTCGCCTTGTGATATAATGCATAGGTAGAACCAAAACTACCAGACATAGGCCCAAGAAAATCAAAATACAATCTGTACAAAAATATCAATCGAATGTCAAATTGCTCATGAATAAACGCTTAGTCACAAAAACTTGTTACGTAGCCGGCCTTCTTGTCTCAAAATTCACTGTGTTTGAATCACCTTACTTACAAACTGTCGAAACCTTGCCCAAATTACAGCCTTTCCAGGATGGGACAGAAACCTAAATGACATAATAAAATTGGAGATGATATCGAACGGCTTAGATACTTTAGAATTGAAATAGTTGACATAAAGTATCTCAAGTGTACCTGCAGATGTATTTGATTCCAAATGGAATGAACTGGAACAAGCGTTGAATGAGAATTAGAATTTTTATCATAAATGATGTAGCAAGAAATCCCCGTGGAACAGCTTGCATTGAAAGAAAATGTGCGGAGAATTGCCACCTTTGCATACGAATAGGAGATGATGATTTTTCCAATAACTGGCCTGTTACTTGGCAAAGAATTATTGGACCTCAAAAAGAGCAGCTAGAACAAGCGCTCAGAGGTACACAGGTAGTTTCAATACGCGCGATTAGTGATACCAAGGGTCTCAAAAGAAGATCAGGGAGAGTAACGAGCTGCGTGTCACGTGAAATGAAAGGAGTCTACACATCAAATTCCCAGTAATTCTATCTACCTTACGGTGACAGGAGGTAACATTGAAATAGCCATATATCAAAGCATGTAAATGAATTTTAAAATTAATGTAGAAATAGTTGATACTATTGTGATATTTTCACATTAACTTTTCCTTTCATATTTTCTCATTGTCAGATTTAACCGAATTTGGACCTAGAAAAACGCTTTTCTGGAGAAGACAGAATTGCCATACATTACAGCATCAGTCTCAGACCATCCGGAGGTAAGGTTAAAGTCTGTTGCGTAACGAACACGACAGCTTCTCTTATAATGCTAAATGAATATGATAAACAGAATAAAACTATAGCATAAATAACTTGTTATATATAGGTGTCGAGTTTTTCATCTTAGATGCTATCTATATAATATGATACATCTTTATATATATACTCGTCCTACTGCCTTATATATCTTTAACAGTTACTATATATATATATTATATATTAATATATATATTATATAATAATATATAATAATCAGTTGCTGAGATGTGTCCCGCCACGTGATATCTGTTCATGGCTATTGGAAAGAAGGTGAGTAGAAGAAAGGTCTAAATTGATGTAAGATACCGTGCAAACGTTGGCTGGCGTCCGATCTCCAGAGAAGTTGGAATCTTTGGCACAAAGACGCGAGAGAGATATCTCTTCTAACGTAAAACAACGAACAATAAAAGCATACAAAACGAGGAGTCGCGGACAGGAAGTAACCTCTCTGCCGGCTTTTGATCCAAACATCCAACCTTCGTGAACGATGTGCGACGCGGTTATTTCCATCCAACTAAACTTCTCATACTACTTGTTTCATGAGGTCAGACTATCGAGCGGAACTATAACAGCAATAGATAATGATACATATAAAATATAATATTAATATATATATATATATAAGTATGATATATAATATATATATATGAT
>CAJDSM010111406.1:1292-22737 GCA_903981925.1 Ostrea lurida
GTAGATTAAAGTTTGTTTAGAAATGCCTCCCCCACTCGAGGGCTGGGCTGGGGCAAATAGGGGATTGAAAGTTGCTACTATTGCTCTTCTTCGGAAGCAGTGCTCAGGTGAGCGATGTGGCCCATGGGGCCTTCTTGGTTTAGTATTGAAACTGACTGTTTCGTCATATCGTGCTGTCTATATTTTGGTCCTCGACAAAACAAAACACTTATTTGTTTGTACTGACTGTCTTAAAGAAATTGTCAGGTTGTCAAGTCCATAGAAGGCGAGGCGAAGCAAACAAACTTGAAATCCCCTTCACCTAATGATTATGTGTACAAATTTGGTTGAATTTAGCCACAGCGGTCTGAGAGAAAAGTCGAAAATGTGAAAAGTTAACGGAGGGACAAAAGGCACAGAAAAGCTCACTGAACCTTCGGTTTAGGTGAGCTAAAAAACACCTTCGTGGAATATTAAAAAGGATGGACTTATAGAATGTTTGATGTAGTGAAAACAAGAGGAACCCTCGCTTTACCCAAATCTCCGAAGGGTATGGTTAAGTGTTAAAGAATTTGAAATGGACAATCTATATGCTGACCTTTATGTTCCAGTGAGCTTGCCTTTTGAACCCAAATTTATAGAACATCTTGCTCATGGATATGTTCATTTGTGTAAGCATGGTGATTCTGTTGAAAGTAAAATGCTCTTCAATCCAAATCATCAATCGGTAATTCCAGTGCCAAGTGCACTTGACTGTGACCACATTCAGTAGGAAAATCTTCGTCCTATGACTAGTCCATATGTATATGGTAACTCTAGCGCCATGGATAATCCTCTAGAGCACGGGTATATATAATGCTACTTCAAATGTCCAGTTCGCTTGACCTTTTGACCCCAATTTCAATAGGAAAATCTTCGTCCAGGGGTAGTTTTTTATAGAGATGCATATGGTGAATCTGGTTGGAAGGATAACATTTAGAGCGAAACCATTTTGCTACTTCCATGTCCAGTGCACTTGCCTTTGACCTTTTGACCCGAAAATCGATAGGGAAATCACTTCGCCCGATGGGTACTCCATGTTGCATATGGTGACTCTAGGTGGAACGGATAACACTTTAGAGCCCAGAAATCATTGCGTCTACAATGGATGACGAACAACCCGATTCCCAAGGTATACCCCCCCCCCCCCCCACTTTGTTGCGGGAGGTATAAATATGGGCTATCTACTAGTTGGGAGCAACTAGAACACAAAGTTTTTAAATCTCTCAAGATACTGAGCAGACACTTCCAATCTTTGACATGTGACTTGGAAACCATTGGCTGCCATCTTCGGTATATAGTACTGTATACCAGTGGCCCAGGTTTCATATCTGTCAAGCAAGAGGTTAAAAAGACATTGAATGGAAAACATTTTTCTTGACCTTGTGACCTCCAAATATATCGAGGTCATCTCCATAGGATGCACCAGTGTATACAGTTTGATGGCTGTCAAGCAAAGGGTTCCCAAGATATTGATTGGACAATATCTTTCTGTGTTCAGAATAGACTGATGTTTAATCTTCGGATATCAAAACCAATGGGGTCATCTACTCTTCAGCATAAGTCAACTTGGGTCCATTGACCGTCCAACATACCCAACTGACAAGTGCAAATCAATATGCCCCCTTTTTCAATAACCTGGTGAAGAAATAGATCTATACTCAATTTTACATCATATACTGGTATGTATAGTTTCAGTACCTTTTCAAAACGTTCTGGACCTAATTAGATTTGCAAATTATGCAGTGTTTGTAAATATTCGAGTAAATGATTTAAACACATATATAATCCTGCCACTTCTTTATTTCATGTCAGTAATAAATAAACAGTAGTGAAGTGCTCACAGTGTCTCAGTAATATTAACATTTCCGGCCATGGGGATTTAAATCCATAAAAAAATCAATGCTATTGTTTAGTTAGGCACTATTTCCTATGTCAATTACAGTAAATTGAAAAGAAAAAACTTGACAATGTCCAAGATGGTTGGTACTGAGGATAATCATTGTACTCCCAAAAATTAAAAAAACAAAAACAAAAAAAACATGCACACATTTTCTTTATAAGCATGAAATTATTCTGAAAATAATGAAATTTAATTCAGACTAAAATTTTTGTGCATTCTTTTTACAAAACTTGATTTTAAAAAAAACCCACAAAAGTGATCACCTATTAATAAATATATGTCTCAGACAAAGCAACTATTGAATTCATAGGTATCAAATTTTGGTGGTACAAGTAAGTAAATTTTTACTATTACATAAATCTAGTCCAATAAATTAGATATACTAAAGCCTCGTGGAAACATGCATGTAATACACATTTTCACCTTGTAATAGGCACTAATGCAAATTTTAGAAGACAATATAAGTCTTAAGCTTTAGTGAACAGTTTGGATAAAATCTATGTTTTGTGGAAAGTCTAATGCTACTTAAAAATTTTCACCACAATGTTTGAAAAGATTACTTTCATAATGAAAAAAAAATAAAAAATAACTGCAACATATACTGTATTACACTGAATAACTCATTATATAGATCTCAAAAGCATCCATTCCAAACAAGGCCTTTTCAGTCTTACTGGAGTGAGAAACAAAAAAAAAAAATCACAAGCTATCCATCTCATTCTTATCAACTGAAAAATGATTTTTGTTTTGTTTCATGGAATGGCTCTTCAGTAAATTCAAGGAACATATACTGCAAATTTTCCTATTTTTCTGCAACAGTCCAAAAAATATTACACTTGATGAAATCATAAAGTATGGCACACCAAGATGAGACACTGATCAGTAATAAGTCATCAAAAGCTGAAAGCCAAGAAGCTGTCTACACACAAAAGTGGTATTCCAAAACTCAACTGAAATATTATATATTTTTCAATACATATGGAAGAAGCATTTAATAGTCTTTATCATTAATGAAAACCTTTCTGTATTCTGATGCTGTAGTTATCGCTTCTGATAAAAAAAAAAGTTTCCCCGCCTATCATCCATATCAAGGTGCTAATGTATACAGAATGAAAGAAATGTTCTCAAGTTCTTTGAGCAAAAACTGTACACTAAATTGTCACACTATAATGAAGAATAAAGTGTTGTCTAAGTTCCTCTACTGGAATGTTAAATTTCAATGTACAAAGATTTCAACATCTGAAAAGTACTTATATAATTATATGTGTCATAAATAACAAGCATCTAAATAAAAGTGTTTCTTTCAATACACATAATACATAATCCAGTTCACTGAATACAGATCTTAAGATAAAATGTATCTATTATGTATAAAATGTAGCACTATATGTGAAAACATGTACATTATAATTATCAATCATTATATAAAAATCCATATAGCACTCAAAATTTACATCTCTTACACATGTGTGACCCAATGCATAACAAACATGTCAGAAAATGAATCTCATAACAGTAAGTATGTATTGCATTTCTAAAATTTTCACATGCTAGACATTTATATTATTTTAATTTTCTTTCTAATAAAAAAAATTTGAAAACAAATGACAGTACAATATCTAATGGTTATCAAGAAACCAAAAAATCAGACTTGCATGTATGTTTGCAAATACACTGGTTGTCTTCTCCATTAGACCCTATGTATAATTGCTACCCAATGTAAGTTGTGGAATAATCTGTAGGAAATGGTTCAAAGAAAAATCTGCCAAAGGACTAAGACAACAGGCAGACAGACAAAGCAATTCTTTTGTGTCTGTTCAGTGGGAAAAGTGACACAAAGAAAATAAAACACGTACAAAATCTGCTTTGCAGAAAAAATGAAAGCCCTCTATCACCAAGTTATGTAAACTAGCTAGAGAAAAAAAAAAAAAAAGAGACTGGCAGCATTATTCTTCCAATTTGCCAAAATAAGTTCATTGGTAACAACCACTTCAACAATCAGCTGTCATCTCCAAAAGAAAGAAAAATACAAAAATAAACTATGTATGAGTTCATAAAATAATGTAGAAAATTCCATATTACAAGTTATCTCATCCACACAGGAAATATTGAGTAGGCCAGATTTATGACAAGCATTTAATCTGTTGAAGATAATAATGAACTCAATGCCAACCAGCTGGCTGCATAGATGACAGTCAATCTTCAGGTCTTTCCCTTATATTTCAACAGTAACCTCCCTTTTCTCAAGACAAGGTTTGGGAGTCTTGATCATTTGAGCGTTTGTACTTTATGTTAAGATTTCCCTGAATTGAAAGCCTTTAACAACAATCCTGCTTCGTCAAGAGTTGGAGGCAGTGAGCTCCTGTAAGTTCGTGTTTGTCTCCCTCACATGATCCAGAATTTTTGACACATAACTGGCAATGTCTACTTCTAATTCACTATATCTTTTGATAAAGGGATGCTCCTATAATGAAAGAAAGTCTGATTCAAGAACATATCTTTAATATCTGTTTCAAATACATGAAATTGGAGAGAGAAAAAAAAAAAAAGGCATTGGCCACAATGCTCACTTGAGCAACCTTGCTCTATTTGATTTACAGATGAAAACAAATATAGAGCTTGGTAAATTGAAAATGTAAAATGAAGCCCCACTCTGGTCCTTCAATCATGTTTTGAACAATTCGGAACTTGTACATGAAGATGTGTCTGCATCTTATTTGATAAATTGTACTCTTGCAGTTCCATGACATTACTACCGGTATCTAAACTTCACATCAACTGTAGTCACTCTGGTTTCAATCCTTATGGCTTGAACAAACTTGAATCTACACTACATAAGCAATTCAAAATTTGTCCTTTGTAGTTCTGGAAGATTAAACTTTTTAAAAAATGTTTTAATTCCTATACATGTACATCATGCATCTTTGATGTTTTCAGGGGTCTCAGTTTAAATTAATATGTATCTACAACACATGCTTGCACATTCATTTGACAAATTTCATCATGTGGTTTATGAACAGATTTTTAAATCAGTTTTTTCAACTTATTCCTATTTGTCATACTGCAAATTAGATTCTATGAACGTTCTTGACAATTTGACAGATCGAGATGAACGTCTATATGGATGAAGAATAAAGATGGTTGTCTAGTATCCATCTAACTGGAATGTTACAATTTCATGTACAAGTTTCACATCTGAAAAAGTAACTTATAATAATTTATATGTGCTAATAATTAAATTGCATTTGGCGTAAAGATAAACGTGGTTTATTCAATACACCATAATACATTTATCCTTTCAGTTAACACTGAATCCAGGATCTCTAAGAATCGAAAATTGTATCTATCTATGTATATTAAAAAAATGTTAGGCATTACATGTAATTTGTGAAAACAATGTATAATAAGTCCAAATCTATAAATCTATTATACTTTATAATCAATAAGTCAAACTCACTAATCTTATCGATTATCTGCTAGTACTGATTTATTCGGACTTTCAAATTTTTTATCGATGTCTCATGGTACCATTGTAAGATTTTACCACATATTTACATACAACATTTTGTCAGATTTTAGGGGGGATATTTGGAGTTCTCATAACAACGTATAGAGTAGATATTAAGCCATCGTTCTAAGAGATGGAAACAATTATCATTGCTACATTGGTTGCCTACTAGAACCTTTACTTTTACCCTCGTGATTTACTATGATTACCTAAAACCTATTTTGTTTTATAATCTTTTCGTAAAATAATGAAAAGGTTTTATGAAGGAAACAAATGACAGTACAATATTGCCTAACATGGTTTAATCAAAAAAGAAACTCGAGTAAAATAATGCGAGTACACTTAGCCTATCGAATGAGCTATTTGCACAATACACTGGTCAGGATCTTCTGCGCATTAAGACCTGAACTAACAAAAATGATATCTAATTTTGCCAGACCCAATGTAAGTTGTGGAATACATCTGTAGGAAATGGTTCAAAGAAAATCTCCAAGGTACTAAGACAACGAGGCCAGACAAAGACAACAATTCTTTTTGTGTCCTGTTCAGTGGGAAAAGTTGACACAAAGATAAGTAAACATATCGTAACAATTGCTTTTCAGAAAAAAGAAAGTTCCCTCCTTATAACCAAAGTTAATGTAAACTAGCTAGATGAAAAAAAAAATTAAATAAAGTTAATTACTGAAGCAGCATTTATTTTTTAGGTAGTGACTTAAAACATTGAAGATACTACTAAAAATATATGACTACATAGGTCTATTATTCTAAGTTCATTGGATATATAAACTTAGCACTGTCAAACAATCAGCTGTCATCTCAAAAGAAAGAAAAATCACAAAAATTAAACTAATGTATGAGTTCGATCAAATAATGTAGGAAAATTCCATATTTAAAGTTATCTCATCCACACTAGGAAATATTGAGTAGGCCAGCATTTATGACAACGCATTGTAATCTGTTGAGATATAATGAAACTCAATGCCAACAGGCTGGCGTGCATACAGAAGTCAATCTTCAGGTCTTTCCCTTAAATTCAACCAGTAACGCATGCCTGTTTCTCAATGATCAAGGTTTGGGAAGTCTTGTATACATGTTGTAGCGTGTGTTGTACTTTAATGGTTAAGATTTCCCTGAATTGAAGCTTTAACAACAAATCTGGCTTCGTCAAGAGTTGGAGGCAGTGAGCTCCGCCTGTAATATTCGTGATTGTTCCTCACATGTCCAGAATTTTTTGAAACCATAACTTGGACAAATGTCCTCTTCTATTCAATATCTTTGGATAAGGGCATGGCTCCTATATGAAAGAATCCTGATTCAATGAACATATCCTTATATCGTTTTCAAATACATGAAATTGGAGAGAGAAAAAAAAAAAAAAAGGGGAAGGCCATTGGCCAGAGATGACTATCCCACTCATTGTAGGAGAAACAACTAGTTATAGCTCTGCCTATTGTGAAGTTTACAGCATGAAACAACAATATTTAATATCAAGAGCATTTGGTTAAATGTAGTAAAATTACTGATTAAATGAAGCCCTTCACTCCGGATCCTAATATCAATCATGTTTTGAATGAATTAAAAATTCGGGAACTTTTAGAAAAAAGGATGACAAACAGATTGATTGATTCTGCATTTTTATTTGATAAATTGTTTCACTCCTTGCAGTTCCATGAAAATTACCTCACCAAAAACCTTGTAGATGTATACAATAAAATCATTTTCACATAAAACTTTGTGTCTTAATACCTGTAATCAATGGACGTCTTTATAGGCTTGAACAAACTTGAATTACACTACATAAGCCAATTCCTTCTTAATAATTTTTCCTTATGGGAATGTTAGATTTATCGTGGGATGAATTAACATTTATAAAAAAATGGCTCTATATAATTTCCGGTAGGTACACAGACTAGTTTTATCAGTATGACGGCATCTTTTTGATGTTTCAGGGTGAATCCTCAGTTTAAATTAAAATTTTATTTAATTTAGTAACAATTTCTTTCGAATCAGCGTTTATACCATGGCATAACCATGCTCTTGATATAGCACACTAGATTGGCATCATTTTTGACAAATTTCATTCTATTTACTGTGGAATAATTATGATACAGAAATTTTTTCTCTAAAAATCAGTTTTCTCATTCACAACTTTTAATTCGTATATTTGGTCATATGCTAAAATTAGATCTTTCTTAGTAATGAAATAAAGCTTTGGTGAGGGATATTGGTTCATAGCCCGTTATTATGGACTGCTTGTACTAGACTCTGGCACCGAGAAAAATGTAGCATTTGCATTGAGACGACAAGCGTGTACAATATGAGCCATATACCCGTCAAGAAAGTAGATGGATACAAAATGGCTTCCATATGTTAACCGCTTCGACCACTTTGTTTTTGTTCATTAGAATATCTCTTCGTCGCACAAATTGATTTGCCAAGCCTGCTTTACCAAACCTTTGAGTTCATCTACTCTGACCACTCTTGATATATACCAATGTTGATCTAATATACAAAACTCAGATGGGATTGCATCAGTTACCTACCATGATAGATTTAGATGCTTTTTTACCACAGTTGCAGTTAAAATCTTTTATATTGAGCCGCTTCACCTCCACACGTAATTTCGTCAACAAGTATAGAATCACGGATAGATCTATATTACCTGTCTCAGGCAGAGTAATAATTAAGTAAATATGGATCTCTCTTGCGCAGGGGTATACCTGGCCATCAATTTCCTGTCAAAGATGTATTCTCACGGCGGGACTCGGGATGATTAACTTGACAGGGAATCATGAAGGCAATACACTGCCACAGAGAAATCCATGTCAATCCGAATGATTAGTACGTGCAAAGAAGCGATCAAGTTTGAAAATACGAAAACGTCAGTTCAAAGAGCCTATGAGGAGGCAGAACTGGCGGGAAGAGGAAAAAAGGAAAGTTGAGCGAAGGAAGTCCCTTAATTTAATTAATTGTTAAACACTAGCATTTCAGCGACTTTATCACTAATACTTTTATAAAACAAATCTGATTTTTTTCTGTAAATTATTGAAAAAAAGTTGTGAAATCTAGCAAGTGTCGTGCGATTTATAAATTAGCCTAAAACCAAATGGTGCAGCTGCACTTCAACTTGACGTCACAAACGTAAACACTTGTATTTACAAATCATCAAGCAACACGTATTTATTGTTATTACGTCATGAGCGGTTGGTTTGTGGTAATAATTTATCAAATAACGTAAATGTATTTACAAATAATGTTTGAGGTATATTCAAGCTATGAAGATGGATAATGCAAAAAAGTAACGATTCGTTAACGAAGGCGGTTTAACTATGTTACCAGTGTTTGGTAATCCCATCTATTCTTGGACCAGGGTATATGGCCTCATGATACAGGCTTGTCGTCCACTGGAAATGCCCGTAATTTTTCTCTGCAGTAGTACATGTTAGTCTTATTTTTCTGTGTTGTATTCCCTGGCGTTCTAAGGTGCCCCACTACACTCTGGGAAATCGTTTTTTCTCAAAACAGCATTGCGACTTATGATTTGAATATAGTAAAGATGTAGATCGATATAATATATAATTGGTACATGGTGAAAAAGGTGGAAAATATGAATTTGAATAACAAAATCATGATTTTTCAACAAATTTCTCGCAGTAATAAGAACAAAAGTCACTGGCGGATCTCGACACTCCGGGACCATACGGTTTTTACCAGTCGATGCTTTCCTACATGATGCTATGAAGTTATACGACCAAATTGATCGAAAAACTAGAGCTTATATTTTTCCACAAAATTAATTTAAATCGCATCCTGTTTTGGCGGTTGTGTTTTATAAATAGTATATAAGCTATTAGGATGCAATAGTGGGCTACCTTAACAAGTCCATCTCAAATTTTACTATTTTAAGGGGATCTCGTAAATGTCCATAATGGTTACTTTCCTTTCGAAATATGGATGCAAAATATCCTACGAGAGCGTTATATGATACAATTCTTTTCCAAAAATTATGACCAGCCGACTATTCCTCACGTAGATTAGCCCAGGGGGCAGCTAGGTTGCTAAAATGTGTAATTTGGATCTTTACGTAGTATAATCTCCTTCTGGAGATGACTACCTCAATCGCAGCTTGATTCATCCAGGGATTTTCAATGCCATTTTTCCTATTATTTCTCGATGCATTGGCTTTGGGGACCAGTCTCACTACATGGCCGACTGGCCCAAGTGCACCTTTTTAAATGGTTTATATGTGGATTTAATAGTACTCTGAATTAACTTAGTTTGCGAGTCGTCTTGTGTAGGCAAATATTAATTAAAACTATTTATCATAAATTCAAATAAAAAAGCTCTAAAAAAACAAGTAAGGAATTAAAGCATTGTGAACACACATATCGTAACGTTCCTTTCTAATTTTTTTTTATTCACACACTCATATATTCTAACTTTAAAGTGGCAGTGGATCACTTATATGAGCTAAGACATCTATTAATGTCACCAATCCTCAATTTTTAATTGATTTTAAATCTAGTTACTGATATTTTAATGGTCAGCAAAAATTATTATAATCGATCATTATTGTTGATCATTCAAGTCCGATTGTATGTGAAAAGGACAAGACCCTTCCAGTCAGATAACACGCACAGAATGATTTGTTTAATTCCTTCTATTGTATCAAAAAACAATCAGCCTTCCGAGCTTGTTTCTATTACATAAAGATTGCTTTCAACCACATTAATTCATTGCATTTATAAATTAACCAAAAAGTTACAAATATGGCATTGATAAATTTGTGGAGTCAAACTACAAGAGTAGGTCCAATATTAATTTGTGTTTAATGACAGAAAAGCAACTTGTATATCTATGAAAAATTGAGACATACAATCAATTTCAAAAGAGATGGAACCGTAAAACTAGTCTTATATTCACGTCAAGAGCAAGAAAACTACGTGGACGGCTCTTATGTGTTTTAATAAGCACAATTATATATAGGCGAACCAGATTTGTTAAGCCGCTGATTGAGATTCTCAACTCGCTAGAGTTAACAAAAAAAATGGATAAGTTCTCAGTATTTGTGATGCATGTGATTCAATATGAGCTAGTAAAACTTTATTGAGTCAGCACACATTTAAAAACATCTCAAAAAAAATGAGAATAGTTTAATTAAGGCTATTAACGATATTTTGTAGCTCATGAAGCGCTGTCCATTTTCCTTTATTTGGTCAGCTTTATAATTTTTGGTGAGAGCTGATTTTATGAGGCACTTAATTACCACACGATTTCACGAATACCTGATTAGTCGATCCACGTATATGTTATTTAAAATACAAACCCCTGTTCAAAGAATAGAATACAGTTTTATAGAGTATGAAGTTTTAACACAACCTTGATGGAATTTAATTTGTTATGTTGACTCTAGCTATGACGAAACGAATGATAGAGGCGCGCAAGAAAATGATTTCCACAGAGCGCTGTACAGCAAGGTACTCCGAGTGACTAACTTTTAACACCGCCAGTCGAGCCTTTCTTTAACTATAACTACCTATAGTAAAACCTATGTAGTAAGTTTTGCACATGTGATAAGAAGAAACTCCCAATATGAAGACTCAACTAGTAAATTTCAGGACTTTCATTCTCGCTTTGGAATAGACTCATTGGAATGGTCGCTGAAAAAAATACATTGGAAGTAATCGGACGCTTATTGTGGAGAGGCTTGTTTGGATGTCTGGACTGTGTGCTAACCTATTCCTGGACAACACTGACGTACAGATCAACTGTGGTTAGCAAAAACGAGCAAAACCTCTAGGTGAAATCTTGGAAGATCACCTAAGACCTTAGCGAGTAGATACTGAGAGATATAATCGTCAAACAGTTTGGTGAGATAAGGAAAACTAATTCGCTTGGAAGTATTGATGCCTTCCAAATTTTGAAAGACTGTCAGTGGTATAACATGCAGAGATTTCAAGAGATGTAAGATTCCGTGTTACTTTATAAGATCTTTAGAGTAGAAACATAACTTTGTTTATCCGTTTGCTATGGAAATAGATGTATGACAGACGAGGAATTACATTATTTAACTCATTATTAGGGCCGCTCCAAGCACCTGGGCTCAAACGCAACGACCGCGCCGTCTCTACCATTGATCTGTTCGTATTGTTATCATGGTTTTGGTTTTTTCTTTTGTTAATCTGTTCAGAATTCCTCATATCGCAAGGTAGAAGGAGCTTACCGTGCGTATTGTCCTCCATTTTTTTCGCATTGTAATATGATTAACTTGAAATTTATGTATGGAAATAAAAGACATAATACAGATATATATATAGGGTAGAAAGAAGCTCTTGTGAAGGGTACAATTGGTCCGTGGTTTTTTTCGGCTAATTAGTTTACGAGGACATGTGTTCAGTATTTACTTAACAATTGTTAGCTTATACATGAAGTTTACTAACGTGTATAGTGTATGTCAAGTTTCTACTCTGCACAAGGACAAAAATTCTACTTACAGTCTCTAACTGTTCAGGGTGTTAGCATATGGAGGTCTGACATTGATGTGAGGGATTGGAGTACCTAACAAAACCAACATATCTAAGGGCACCACATACCTCTCCCCGGATTACATTACATGAGCCTGTAACTTGTATAACTGTGAGACCCAATCGTCTGTTGGCGGCGGGGATCTGTGAGAAGGGTAGTGCATTGCACACTTCCTTGCTCTCCTAACAAAGACACCGTATATCATACTACCATTCGACTACAGCCCAGTATCTTACTCTAAAACACTACTACCGTTTTACCAACATTTCGGGAAATGGTGTGGGTAGTTACGGGATAAGAACTTAACAACGAATCGTGATACACCAGGAAGCTTGTCAATCGTTCTTTAGGTGGCGGAAGAACTCTATTTGAGAGCGACAAATTCCTTAGAGTAGCTTCCATGGTGCGGTCTCCGCTGCTTCTCTAATACGTTTCAAGTATGTTATCTGATAAACATACATTTGACACTATTTCAATATCTTCATATTTCATCTATGATTTTGAACTGGACAAGGCATCTCTCATGGGTACCCAAGAGTTTCTAGTAAACCTCTACAACTGTTAACTCGAGTGCAGAGTAGAATGATTATTCACGATCATAATAATGTCTAAATCTTTAGGCAAGAACTTAAAAAGAAAAGTGCCGTACAACTGAATTTTAATTAATGAAATTTGATTCCTTTATGCACACTAATTACATTGAGTTTAATCATTTTGCTCGTATCTAACAAGAACCCACGTGATCAGTTGTGAGTTAAAACAATCGACTAACTGAATAAGTGATAAATACCAAAGGCTCCACCCTTTCTGACCTCATGGTGTTTATTGTACAGATCATAGTAACCCGAACTAGGCTGAACGGGGGACCGGTCTACGGAGGTGGATGTTCTCGCCAAAACATTCCCCAATTTCTCTCGCAGTGTCTGGCGTGTCAGCCAATAGAAATTTTATCAGGACTTCTTCATCTTTCCAGGTGTAATTGAAAAGCGTATATCTCTTTCAACAAAAATTCATAGTTAGTTTAGGGTGAATGGTTACACCCTCAATTTATAAAAAGAAAACTGTCGACCTAATGTCCTGTGATCATCACATGCAATATAGAAATTGTCTTAATTATTAGAAAACAAAGATCAAATCAGTTGCTATCGGACATGAACTTTAAAGCATCACTACACCAACTCGGTTCTAACGTTCGTCAGATTGAAAAGACACTAAATTCGGAACAAGCATATAGTAGGACCCCGAACAATTATTAATATGACAAATACTGCACTCTTTTGACTATTTTTTGGATACGACGGAACATGCGAACTCACATTAATTTTCGTCCCAGAACAATACAAACCATATAAGTACCCTTCTTTGTGAACAATTGACATTATGACAGACATGATGGACCGTGCATCAATAGAAAATACATGTATGATATGCAGTAATGAATCGACCAAATTTTATCATATTATCCACAACTGTAAATTGAACTTATTAAAACTTACATCCAATACATACTGCCGATTATGTCACAACGAGGATCTCGACTTTTGCGCAATTAGAATCTACTACTGGCCACTAATTCCCCAAATCACGCACAGTTTGTATGTTCCCTTTGCGCATCGGTGGGAGCAGGATATTGAAGGTTTTTACATGGCTGAAAAGTACAGGAAAGAAAAAAGAAAGAGAATAATCATATAGGTTTGTATAGCCCCGGTAAACTTAAATGCAGGTCCGCTCCTCTCATTTTTCAAAGAGGAAAGAGCATTTATTCGCACATACGAATATTATATATTTCCAATCAGATTTTTTCAAGGCGAAGACCTGTGACGACGCGTGGAGTGTTGCGATTACAATTCACTATTGACATCACCAAATTACAAGATGTCCCAAATACGATATGCTGAACACTAAATTTTCAAATACTGAGGTACATAAAGATCAAATCGGATAGCATTATACCAATTAGAGTTATTGGCAGAGAGCACAATTTAAGATCTGCAGAAAGATAAAAAGTGCTATCGCGCATCGCACGCAATATTTTGATACAAGATAAACTTTTTCTTGACACCTAATTCTGTTATCGCACCTCTGATACAAGCCTTACATATGTAAGAGAAGTTTGAGAAATATTGTGTATCTTAACAGTCTTTATTCGAATAGATCTATTGACTAATTATTTAAAGCTAGTCGCACTATGTAAATAGACTGAAAGTAAAGTTTATGGCACGTGCAGACATCGTCGTCATGAGACGATCAGAGAGCCATTACTTGAGAATTACCATTCAAAAACGTTTCATGATATACTACAGTATTACATTTGATACTGTTTGATAATTTTTAAAAAAGTTACGGCAATTCAAAAATCGTACAAATATAAATACCAAAATGGCAATGCAAATTCTCAGTCACACGCGCCACGCTCACGAGCATGAAGTCTCAAAGTAGGTCTTTTGACTATACACCCTCTTTTAAGACGCATCTACACGTCACACATCACAACCACATAACTCAACTTTTAGACATGAAGGTACAAGCAAGAGAAGACGAAGCAAAATTGTTATGAGCGTCATCGAAGATATTATGAGATCCTTGTAAAAGAACGGTGATTCTCTATGGCGTGTGACATGTTTAGGACAATATTAGGTGCAGAAACGACGCACGACTATTTATGCAAATCACCGATTATATATATTACATACAAGTGTGTTAGAGACATATTATTTATTATACGACCCTGAGTGCGCTAGAGGTTAATAAGTTATCAGTTTCATTATCTAAACTCTAAGTATACAATAGGGTAGAGAGCCAGGTTTTGTCATTCACTATCGATATCAACAAATGAGCAGACAACATCGTTTGCGCAGTCGCAACTGTTATGCAAATTCGGAAAATTTTATATCAAAAACGCAATTCGAATAGATTCAAGGCGTCTCAAGTTTCTACCTACCTTGAGAAGTATCAATAGACTCAACAAGTTGAAAAATAAAATAGTTGGTTTTGAACTGAGAGATTCGAAGCTGGACGAATCTACAGATATAAACTGCCAAGTGCGTAATCGTGATGCACCTGCCTGAATACATATATTTCAAAAATAAATGTGACTATCGTTCCGTGAACACTTTTCAAAGTGAATTCTTTTTCTATTTATCCTCGTACTATTATTATGTCGATGATAGTTAAATCGAGCGCGTTCACACAATATAGTTCTCATGCCAGGTTTTAGATGAGTAAGAACAACTTAGGCGGGAGAACACATAAAGAATAACCAGGGATGAGATATGATATAATTAGGAAGAGTGTGAGTGCAAGAATTTTAGTTAGATCTGGCTATGTGGTTCAGCCTAGAAATGGATCTTGACTAGGATGAAATAATAGTTAAGCCCGATAGTGTCATATTGTTTGACCGAGTGTTGACATGGCAGTTAAACGCGAAAATCAAAACTCGCTATAATTGACTCTGTCCACAAAATTAAACTAATTAAGAAGGATTAAATGTTTTAGTTAAATCAAATATCTATTTATCTATTGTCATTTCACAGATACAATGATATTGGTTATCGATGCATCTTACTCTGTGTAGTGGCGTCAATTCATGTCCCTAATTCGTTATGGTTCTGTATCGTGTAACGACACTTTTTGTAAGAGTGTGCATTGCATGGACTTGTGTTCAGCTTATTCAGCCACTTCTCAAGCAATTCTACTAATAATCAATATACCGGGTATTTGGTTAGGCAAACAATATGTATATGTTCTTTTTGGCCTGTTACCGTGTAGGAAGGTGAGAAAGAGTCATTAAATCGACTTGAGTACCAGATTGTAAGTCCATTCTGTTAGTATTCTCCGATTTACTGTAAAAGACAATCAATTTTTTCTCTTAATATTTTTGTCACGAGTTTTGATTCATCACAGCAGTGATGCATAAAACGTTGGAAAGAGCATGCACAACTTGGCTTTATTAATCATTTGCTTATAATGAGTGTTAACAAACAAATATTTCACGTCTCTTTATACAGTTTTATTTGATTTAGTTTTTTATCATGTCTGAGAAAAAAATACATTTTCTCCACCTCCGCACTGTATAGTATCGGAGTGCACTCTTTAATCGTAAGGATTGCGCCCTAATACTTTTGAATTTGCGCTCGGACCAAGTAACGACCGATATTAGATTTTCCTACACCAAGTAGTCTTGTTCCTCACATGCTCTAATGGCAAATATATTAATTTGATTAGCTGTTACATAATTACCAAGAGTGTTGTCAATGTTTGTAGGGGGTTCAGATGCCCTCTCCGTGCAAGTATCTCCTTAATGTGGAGATGTTCAGAACCAAAACTTTAGAGCAGGGTGAGTCTCATATGTGTCTTTCTCAGACACTCACACTATACGCACCTGAAGCAATATATATATGTTTACTGATATAGTGTTGTATACCCATTTACATAAAAATAGTGCTTATCATTTGAGAGTGTTCAAGTAGATTATGAAAAATGTCATATCAAGGATTTTCTCACTACTCTTTGGACCTCTTGATTAGATTCTCGCCTCATACTATAGTCAATTAATATCATTTCGTGTATGATATCAGCTTTTCACATAGTTACTACATAAAGGAATTTAAATAACATAGCATATTCTCTTTGCGGCAGATTATCTAGCGTATCATCACCAAGTGGTACCTGAAATCCTTCATTTCCAATTATACTTAAAAGTGTATGTAAATAGTGAGAATATAGTTTATGAAAAGATAAAAGTGGTGGGTGGGAGCCGTGGAGGGTAAGGAAGTGCGGCTGGAACACTGTAAATACTTTGTGATCACGAGAATTGAGATCCTTGAGAGAGGTAATGAATTTACAGAAACTTTTATTGAATAAACTACCAAAGAATGTTTCTTTTTATTACAAATGATTTAGTTTCATAATAATACGGCACTGTGAATGGTTAGGGGTCACCCCTGGGACTCTAAAAGGAGAGTGTAAGACAGCACTACTATTGCAAAATTGATATAGCCATTCTATTTGTTTGGATTATGTACAACCAGGAAAGTGTTGACATACAGATAGTGTGTCTCTCATAGCATTTAAAGAGTTACTGGGTTTTATGATCGGGTATAGTAGTTGTACAAGGTTCTGTCTATGCTAAGAAGAGAAGCTGGTTGTGTCTATCGGTTATCACAGGACATATGTAAACTCCAACAACAAATGCTGCAACAGTTACATTTGGTGTATCCACAACACTTGGGTGGCCCTCTTTGACAATCACTCCTTGATCTTACAGTAATCTATATTTTTTGACGAAAGGTGTACGTGGTGGTGTATCTAGGGTTCGTGCACTTCAATCCAGATTATTAGTATAGTTTTGATATAAGGCAACTATCTTTTGCTTTCACACTAATTATCCTCTCACATCAACTTGTTCAACGAGACCTTCTCTTCATTTAAGCTTTTAGGTTAACATTCCTTTTGACAGGTGTAAGAGAACTGTAGTAGATTTAAAATAAATTTTTGTCCTTGGTGAGCTTCGCAGACGTTCACGAAACTGACCCACTATACAATACAGTTAAGAGTAGAGAGCTTCTCATGTAGCTTAAACCGCAAAAACAATTCGCTCTTGTATCTAAGAGTAAACTAACACTGTCCAACTTTCGAAAATTTATCTTCTTAGAAATTTATTTCATAGTTTTTTTAGTATATTAGCAAATGTATTATGTTCACTAAATAATTTTTTAGTTTCACAACATAACAATATTTCAAGATAAAGTACTATGATATTTGTAGAGGAACTAAGGCGTACATATATGGGGGGGTTAAAATCAATTCGCTAAATGGTGAAATTCAACAGCCCAGTAAGTAAGTTGGAAGTGTAAGTATACTTGAGAGTAGATAATGTGGTTGAAATGGGCTATATTTGTTTTAGAAGCGACACCAATGGATAACACAAGGCAACTTTCATTCTCTTACGTCTGATACAAATTGTTAGACACAGTGTGTCACAGAGAATACCAGCTTGATCTCATGTGTTTCGTTGCAATGAGAACGACGTGCCAGATACAGCCAACTAGCTTACACCAGGAAAATCTCAGGTGCAACTTTCTCTGTCTGGAGTTCCACTCTTTGACATACTCTCCTTTTACATATTAACTTTAGAGTAAAGTTTCCTTTCATTATCTCTCTTAATTCCAATGTTCTGCTTGCTTATTTATACATTCTCGTGATCATATAAACGGTATAAAGCAAGTCAATGTCGCACACAGAGACAATAATATGTGTCATCTGTAAGTCTAATTATTAAATTGACTTTAACTCATTATTATATTTCTTTTCTATTTTACATAAAGAGATTTGAAGAGAACAAGGCAAAAATATCCATATATCATGCAATATATGGTTCCTAGTGTGACCCTCTTCCTATGGCCGATATTAATTGGATAGTGGCTGGCCTTAAAACTTGGATTCTGGTACGAAAACGGCTTTAACTATAAGTCTCTTATGATCCTACAATTGATCATCTTTGAATTCCATTATGCTTCTAAAACATGATGAGCATGTTCTGGAAAACCATATGGTTCTGTTGTTTGTGTCATTGAAAACGTGTTCATCATTGATACCACTTAGACAAATTCATTACACACAAAACATATTTTGGTTCTTTAAAATGAGGATATGAGCTTTAAGAGAGTAAACACGATTATGACAGAGAGATTGTGGTTCTATTTGGGAAACGGGCTTGTTCCTTTCCCAAAGGCAATATAATATAAGGTGGAGTGCACAGCACAGAGAAAATTTGATGTTTGGATAAGCAGAGTTGAGAATTATTGAAGCGATATTTTTCGGGTTCATTGGGAGCCTTTTTGACACACAGAGTTTTTATTTGAAGAACGTAAGAAATAATGGTTAATAAAATTTTCACTCAAGTGTAGTCAAATACAATGCGAGTTTTTAGTAAATAGCCCCAACTTTGGGAGAAAACTATTAATAGATCCCTGATGGAACATACAGTGAACACTGTAAGCGTATCTGCAGCTTCTCGATAACACACTTTAGAACGTGCTTAACTCTACTGAGCTAGGAATAACGTGGGAAGCTAGGTGCATATATTAATTTTTCTGAAAGTCTTAGAAATTCGAAAGTATATCTCGAACCCTGAGATAGTGATATTCTCTCATACTCATATTTTCGAGGAAGGCACAACGATTTGAAGCCAATCTCACGTAATAGATACGATTTCGTATTTTGACGAAAATAAAACCGCCTTAAGAAATAAGTAAGAATTTTTGATTGGTATGTATAGTTATTATTATTATGACGTAGGCCCAACTATCTTTCTTTAATCTGCCGGTAATATAAAAATCTATAATAAATTACCACCAGATAAACTGTCCATCACGAGAGAATGTCATCTGCAGAATGTTCATACACACTAAATAAATGTTGAGACAGAAATAGTTGCTGGTATTCGATACCACATTATTAGGTTCGCAGTAGCATTTCGAGCTTCAACTCTCTCAGGCTAGGCATAAATGCATTCGGATGCTGGTAGAGTAAAACACGTAAGAAGAGTCAATCCAGAGAAGTTAATGGAACCTGAATGACCCTGCTCCGATGTGATGCATTTCTGTGTGATGACAAACTATTAAAAGCGTTCGTCGTCACAAAACGTCACTGAAATGAAAATTGTATTTTAGTGAAATGAGTGTAAATTTTTGTAGTGTACAAGATTTTTTCCAACTATAGTAGTAGCGAAGTTATACACAACACTCATTTTTGTCTTACAAATCGATGATATCACAATATTATTATATAATATCTTATAATCTACCTACAATCACATCGTTTCAATCAAACAATTAATGCACTAAAATTAAGAGTAACAACTAAATCGAGTGGTAGAAAGCTTTTTGAGATAACATTTTTCCCACAGATTAGCCAATAGGAGCCACTAAGCCAGCAAATAACACAGACCAAAAAAACCTAGATATGTTATATGTTAAACAATAGCAAATATTCTTGCAGAGAAAAACTTAGGCATTCTGTAGTAAATTGGACACAGAGCTCCTTGGTTTGGAATTCGATGGCGCATAATTACCATCCTGATAGTACTACGGAATTCAGTATGTGCGATACAACAAAATGGCTTAACCTACGTTGTATACCGCTTCGTTAAAACAGAAATCGTTTACTTCTATTTATTTTTGTACAACCTATTATATCCATACATCATAGGCCTTGTAGAGAATAAATAACTCTGAAAAATTCCCTCTGTAAAAAACTTTAAAATCTCCGGACAAAATTTCTATCTATACTTTTTGATCGGAAACGTAAGTGGAATTATTTCAATATAAACCCAACGGAAAGCTTTCTCGAGCTTAACAAATTGCTCGATAATGAACGATTCTCACTCATACATTAAGCGATAGAACGTGTTTTGTCAAACAAGTTATAACCGTATTTTAGAACGTCATATTATTCTGAAGCGGAAGCGGTCGCACTCATTTTTAGATGTAACTTTGTGACGTTTTCCCGTGGAGAGTTACTCAATCTTGTACAAAGTGAAAAGTAAACACAGCTTAACATTTCGGGACATAACGTTTCTTACACACAGTATTTTTTAAAAAAAATTACAGTTAAAATATATAAATTACGACATCACATTAGTTTATCAATTAGTTTAATCACTTTTTTAAAAAGTTATTTCAAGTGAACACTGTCATGGATAAATGTATCGTACATAATAATATTAAGATTTTCCTTCCGACATAACAAAATACTTTTCTTCATATATTTTACACCCCCAAATGAATAATATGAAAGTTCACACAACCCTCTAGCGTATTATGATTTTCCGATTTTCCAAGATGATCGCTGACTTTTGCAGTAAGTTAATTTTATACGTAAATTTTTCCAAACGGAAAGTAGTAGCCGATTCTCTATTTTGGGACAAGGAAGAGTATTATATGGCAACGCATCAATAACATTCCATGATCCACCCTGTCGAACGTAAGGTCTCTTGATATTAATATTCTCGGCAAGTACACGTCCCCAGAGAGAGAGCCATAAACACTTTTGCCAGGGAATATGAGGCCATACCCCCTGCCAGATCCAATAATTACTAATATATTTACTGCCTGAGACAGGTAATATAGATCACGTGATCTTACTGTGGAACGAATACGTTGGTGAACGCTCACGATTTTGAACTCACTGTGGAACAACTCTCATGTAGTCCTGATGCAATCACACTGTGTTTGTACAAATGTATTACAGGGGCACGTGACCCACAAAGTTTGTACACAGTGCAAAATGGCGACGAAGAGCATATTCTAATAAGCAAACAATTCGAAAGCGTTAAACTATGGAAGCCATTTGTATCCCATCCTATTCTTGAACAGGGATATGGCCCATGTACACGGCTTGTCGTCCAATCAAATGCTACATTTTTCTCTGCAGTAGTAACATCAGTCTCATAATAACGGCCTAAATAGAAACATCAATTCCTAGAATCT
>CAJDSM010111415.1:127-22023 GCA_903981925.1 Ostrea lurida
TGTGTGTGTTAGTGTGTGGGTGTTGTGCGTGTGGGGGTGGGGGTGGAGCGTTATCATGTATTCTAAAATTCATTTGAAAAGGGTGATAGCTACAGTGACCTTATAATATGCCAACTTTGATATGAAATTTTACAGTTTAAATTGCCGTAGTTATTAGAATGATTACATTACTAATAATTCTCCATACTTTATTAATATTTGAAAATTCATCATATTCTCATTTCCGAAATCAAGGAACTTATATTTATAAATCTAGACTTTAAAAAGCATTTTTAATTTAAAAACGCGGATATTGACTCCGCAGCTATCTCACTTTTTATCTTTGAGTGACTGTATGTGGGATATGATCCACAATGTCGATTAAGTGCAGTTCACGTACATGTATACTATATCATCTTCTATATACTAGGCTTATAGTAAAATCTTTATAATCGAAAAAACCCTGACCTTACCATATCTATTTTCGTTCACAGGATAATGATCATGTAATCCCCCCCCCCCTTTCAATGTTGCAAGTTCGTAAAGCACAAAAAGATAATCATAGTACAGAAATATATTAAATTAATAAGATCATTTAAAAATAAGAAAAGCACTTTGAATTCGGACAGAGAATTTTCTAAAATTCTTGCTAATCTTAATTAAAAAATAAATTTTGTATGTAGGGGGACTAAACGAGTTCAAACAGGACGGTAGGTTAGAATTCATTCGGAAGTTAAAAAGCATGTAGATTCAAAAATACCAAGTGGAAGTTAGGCGTCTTTAGTACTCAACATGAAAAACGAATATTCAAAATATGACCAAATTTATATACCAAAAAAAGAGAAGAGAATTTCAAGCATCTAATCATGAGGAATGGGAAAGAAAGACAGATTCAGAAGAGACACCAGAGAAGAGAGAGAGAGAGAGAGAGAGGGGTCATTTCCAAACTTTTCCAATATAAAATCATTAGCAATGCGAGTTGATGTATTATGAATATATTTCAATAAGACTACTTCACTATGTCCTTTGAATATAAACTTTCACATAGTATCGATTGGCTCGCAGAAGTGAAAGCCAGTGTCGGACAAGTGAACTCGAATACCACCTTGTAAACGACGGGCAATATGGTACTATGTTCAGGTAGGAATGTTATTATGTTGATAATTAGATGAATTTTAAATACGAAAATAAGAGTCTTACTGTACGACTGAGCGTTTAGTTTGTATTATCAAAATTCTAGAAAGGTCATGATTGTATTCATGATTCCTATTCCAAAACTTCACTGTTCAGCGGTTGTTCCGCGACGCAAAAACTTAAGACCCACAGGGCAGTTATGACATCGGTAGGTAATGAATTCTATCCAGTAATATTACCCTGACGTACGACCAATATATTTGAAAATGTCAATATCCAGCGCAAGGCCTTTATTTGATAATCACTTGACCGACAACTTTGTCTTTATCTTACTCGGTAAACGAGAAAATTTACCGAATTGGACAGATCTCGTAAACAATTTGAATTAAAAACCGAGAACGCGTTTTTTACTTTCTAATTCTTTTTTCAGTTAGAATATTTGGACAACAAGTTCTATCATTCGAAGTGAAAGTTTGAGTATATGTAGCTTCCCACCGGACCAGCAGATGGAAAGTATGAAGAAAGTTTATGGAGTGGTAATGTTTCCGGTTCTACTGGGCGCCATGCGTGGCAAGTTAAGTATAGTCACCGTGTACTTCCGCAAGTAGTTAGGATATACCCTCACTTGTCTGTTTCTGTTCATGATATGACATGTGTCTCGCAAGTAGGTGTACGAACCCAGTGCAATACATTTAGGGTTCAACTAGGTTCTCTATATTACCTCGTACATGCGTAGAACACTTGTAGGATCTAGAGCATGATATTGTTCGAAGGTGATTCTCTGTGTAACAATTACATAACCCAAATTCCTTCTCTCACCTTTGTGATAAATTCGTCTGAATCATAAGTTGACATTGAAAAGACACCCGCTTACTGACTTGAATGCAGACATTATATGAAGCATTATTTGTGTTATTTGCGGTCTACAATTACTACAAGAGCACTTTTTCTCCACGCCGCTACAATTGGATGCCATCATCCATCTGTTCGCTCAAGCTGGATTTGATATATTTACTTCCGTTCGTTTAGCCGACGGTAACAACGAGAGAAGATAAAGTCTATACATACTATATTTTAACCTATTGATTACTATACTCAGTTAATTATACACTCTGAGCAGTAATTGCAACTAACATTGACGATCTGTACGACATTATCTATATTGTCATTATCGCTCAATATGGCTGATTTATTGTTTCCGAATTACACTCTATAAGCAACAATGTAAATCGATAGCTATGTTCGGTTGTAAGATAGAACAACCTAACATTTCATAATTTTTCAAACATACAAGATTGTGTTACGTGTAATGAAGTTTTATATGCTCCTACCTCTGACGTATAATGTGTTACATTAATGGCTAATTATATGAATCAAGTCTGCTATATGTACCGGCTACTTATGAGGCAAGTTATCAGTTTTCAAAGTGAGAAAACTCCTGTATGAATGCATAAACATTGCGCGAATATTCTGTCAGTCTAATCCCAGCCAGTACAAAACTCTCCTCCTCATAGCTTATATAGTGTAGCAACATAATTCCTATATCTGTCAACTCTCACATATATAATATATATTTCTTCTAAACATCATAGCTATAATATTGATACGATAGTGTATTTGAGGATATTTTATATATATACATTATGTGATTTCTAATATTCTAAAACCAAAATGAGAAGAGACAGGGTAATGTATAACTTTAAGTGCACACAGTTATGACGGTCAAGATTTACATAGTCAATATATTTAATTGTAGGACACACCATTTGATATCATTCATTTACACTGCTGCATTGTATGTACAATAGCTGATATTTTACGAAAGCAATGTACTTACTCATTTCTGATAAGAACGACAAAAAGACATAAAAAGACAAAAATATAAACAAGAAGCGACAGAGGAAATGACAATATACTTCTGGTTACAGCATCTTATCCAATGTGATCATATTACCCAACCTAAGGCTCCTCAGTAACATCAAGGTCATTGAAGGTGTTCGATTTTGCTCTCTGCTCTCTAGTATAAGTATTAGTTCTTGATATTGCCATCGTATGTATTTACTTTAACTCGATTAATACAGTCCTCACTATTTTAACTCGATAGAATCTATGTCACTCTCTGCATAGATCTAAATATAAATAGTAATTAGATATCATCTCAAACAAATAGTAAGCGCAGCTGACTCCAATGAGTCACTGCTCTCCTATTTGTTTTGTCTGATGTAATAGTTAACTTATGAAACTAACTCACAACAAGTTTTGTAATAACATGTTGGCCCCCTTCTATGACATGTGAATAGGGTAGAACGTAGCCTCTAGTTATTCAGGCTGTCAATCTCTCACTCTACCTCTTCCTGATTATCTGTTTCAATTTTACTCTACAGAAAATTCTTCACGAATATATGTCGCTCCTACTCGATAGTTGTGGATTTCTCTGCATTGACAGTGTGAATACCTTAAAATTATAGACAATTCATAACTCGTAAGATTTATTTGTTTTTCTTAGAACTTCCGACACGGTTTCGATGACTTTTCTAATCAAATACATATCATGGTTAATGAACTTTATTCTCGCTACCGTTTCTTCATGACATAGCTATTACACAGAGTGTCAAATTTCTTGACGAAGATTCTATTAATGTGTTGCGATTACAACAAAGTCCTGTGTGTGCTAAGAGAAAGATCAACTCAGCTCTTGGAAAGCTCTAAGATTGAGTAAATAGGTTTCTACATGCAGATCGTAATAGTTGACTCCGGCAGTAATCCATAATATCTAGGATCGTTGTTTTTGTTTATAGGATGCCATTTTAGCTAAATCAGTGAATGTAAATCAATATACAATATAATAGGAATGCCACCCGCTCTATATATAGATTAATTCACTGATCTGAGACATATAAACACGTTGCGAATAATCATCTACATGGAGAAGCAAAAGGACAAAAAGACATAATAAGGTATCTCATCTAATTTCTGAAACACCATTTAATCATATCTCGCATGAAATATCTCAGTGTATATAAGGTGTTTATTCTAATTTACTCATTGTGGAAAGACTGGAATTTCTCGATTTACCATCGAGTTGTCTTGTGGATGTTAATTGATATATGTGCTATTAAATCAAGCGATCATTACATGAAGATGACATGAGCTGCTGATACATTTAGAACATACGAGCGCTATTGTGTTTAAGAAACGCAATTCAGGGATAAAATAACTTACTAGGAAATGTCTCTCGACAACAATTGCTAACTGGTTAATTTATGTCAATCCTATTCTATCTATTAATGCAATGCAAAAAAGTGAATGGTTAAGCCTCACAATATGTCTACACTTAAACCTTGCGGTTACAATTACTTTCGATGACACAACTAAGAATATACTTGGAGTCCTAATGGATCACATTGAAACAAAGTGAAAGAGTTTATAAAAGCAGCATAACATACTCTAATTTTCTAGGGCTATAGATTAATCAATTGTACAAATTTTTTGCTTTATCCTGATCAGACTTTGTTTAGATTTGTTTATTATATGTTTGCTTACATAGTCCTAACTTGTACTTTTAGATATATTTCAATAGAACCATTCAATTTTTTAGGCTATATATTTCTATATTCTTCTAATTTTCTTGTTTCGGAGATTACCTGATAGCAGCAAGATTCCTGGCCGACCATAAAGTACAACCAAGCATTAGTCCAATTGATATAAACTTCTAGAATCTCAATAGTTATGACAATGAGACATATATCTGCTATAGTCTGTCTTTCTCATATGACTGATTGAGTTGATTATTTATTGTTTTACGTCCCACCAGAGAGGAATATTTCACTCAGTATGGAGACGTTCAGCCACTGCGGGTGAAGGGGCTGCAAATTTCAGGCCTATGCTCGGCACTTGCGAAAGAGAAAAGAAGCTTTTTGAGCCGAGGGGAGGGATCTTATCGTGGCCCCAAACTGCTGTTGACACGGGACCTCGATTTGTTCGCGCGGTCTCATCCGAAATGACCGCGCGCATTGAGTCCGCCTCTTACGACAGCGGCAACGGGGGATGGGCTGAGACCGGTATTTCGTTGAACCCGGATCCCCTCGGGTTGTATCTATATGAAGATATTCACTGCGCAGAAGAGTTTTTAGTTATCGTAAATATTGTCATCATGCCGATCCCGACTTCCTATCAAGTGACACCTACTAATTATCCTAATAACTGATAATAGTACCTGACATTCACAGAACATCAGCAAATGACAAATTCAACATAACAAGTATGGTATTTTAATAAACTATCCCATTTTCTTATCAAACTTATTAGCGGGTCAATGATAAATGATGACAAATGCATTGTTTCATCTCTGACGTCACTCGCCTATGGAATATTAAGGTGGAGTTCGGGTGCCAACTATATTCACTAAAGTACTCGAACGTGCTTTAGTTTGCCGGAAGTGAACGAGACTAATCGACTATTGTTAACTATTCTCCCTCGTACTAGTGGTCTAGTTCAAGATGGCGGACAAAATGTAAAATACAGGTTCTGCAACAGAGCATAGATTGATTTTGAAGAATATATGACAAAAATTACAAAGGGGTGTGTGTTTTCTATAATCATGGTTCATTACACATATTTACACCGCTGTTTTATTTTTTCCCATGGCGTGGTAAAATGCAACAATCGAGTTCTTCACTTGGAGAGCAAGCTTAATAATTGCAACTTAAAAAAAAAAAACTACTTGAAATTAAATGATTCGTAGTTTCGGGGAAATTTGCGATCCCTGAGAACACGGTTAACGAGAGACAAATTGTAGTTGTTCAAATTTTGCTCGTACATACGTACATGTAACTATTCAATTCCGCTATCAAAAATACGTTGCAAATTTGACAATTTTACAATTAATCCGTTAAAGACGGTCATATTGTATTTCTGAACTAAACTAAACCTTGTTCACGTGCACTAGTTGACTAGACATGCGTACACTAAAGTTCTGCACTAGACTATAGTTAACACGCGAACTCCACCTAAGTAGAACAGAAGTACACTACGTGAAGCCTAGTCAATACTCAAATAGTGCTCAGCGCAATTTTTCCAGCCCGAGGTAATTTTATGGTATTCTTCGGACTACAAAGAGAATTGACTATCTTAAACAAAGCGATAATTAGACACCACCCTCGAAAATTACAAGGATGAATAAGCAACTAGACTCAAATCCACACTCGCGCCCACCACCGCTATAATATCACCAATCTGGTACAATACTAGTGAAATGTCGAGTAGGTGGGCCAAAAAAAAAATATTACATTTATAATCATGATCTTCTAAGTTCTCTAGAGATAGTCTCTGCGTTTTCAAAAGGCAGCAAATTGTCACCGGACTGTTTGGCTGCGACAAACGAGGTATTTGAAATTCTCAGGATTATGTAGCAGTGATACACATCCGAGCGTCCATCACATGGGGTACACATTAAGAGGACAGGAAACAGCACACAACCCCTGCACTAAAAAAAGTGCCCCCCCCTTCGACCTCCCTAGTCACACCCAACAAACGCCCGCGACCCGGCAATATGGTAGTTTCGCCCTCAGGTTTTCTATAGTAGGGAGTTTCCTTTTCGTTGTCACATAGCCTTCAGCGTTAGCGGTCATGACTTATTGACCCTATCTTGGATTATCAACATCCACAAGGAAACCAGCCATAAACATACCGAAAGAAAAATAAACTGTAAATGAAATACATTTATTTTATATTATATCGAAAAATGATCAAAAAACCACTCAAAAAACAGCCAAACTAAAACAACCTCTAAAAACAAGAGAGAAGAAACTCTGCCCTAAAAACTCTCCGTCCTGCAAAAGACCAGAAAAGAAGACACACACACAGAAAAAAAAAGAGTTATTTCCACAAGGCGTGAGAGCTATGAGAGTTATATCAATAAAACTATAATGAGACATGTAGAAGAGAAAAAAAAATGCAATAAAATAAACTTATATAAAAACACAAAAAAAAAGGTACAATCACACCAATCTAATCTAGAGAGCAATATCAAAACTAGAAAAGTCAAACCCAAGCACTAGTAATACATACTCAAAAATCTAATTCATCTCTCATTCGTTCCCCCTTTACTCGCCCCCCACATACAAAAGCGACAACGACCTTCAGATGTTACTACGATCTCGGGAGAAAACTTACCTGCATACATAGCTTGTACCTTCCCTATCGCGTTGATCACTAAGTATCCTCACCTAATGGACCTTGACATCCACCCATGCCTTAGAAACTATATGTGACTCAATATTTAAACGTGTGTTATATGCTTTGCACGGTATTGACGCAACGAGACATAAGGAGAAGATTAAGATTATCCATTTTACTCTGTTGAACTAGCTCAGTTAGTATTCCGGATTTGCCCGCGATCTTCAATGTCTCTTGGCCAAAGGAGTTTGGACGACTTGGAAGTAAATATGTTTCCCCAAACACGGTTTTACACGTAGAGCTCGCTCTCATTGGCTATAGTGGTAATGACATCTTAAACTTTTCTCAAGTTACTGAAAACACAAAAAAAAAATAGGGTATTAAACGACGTTGTTTTTTTTACGCGCATATCTTGCGTCATCTGAACGCCCATAAACTTATCATTTCCTCATTTGATAAATAATGTCAGTCGACCCAAAACGTATCAGGTTGAGTATGACAAGATTATCAACATGCAATTCCACAAAGAAAATGCCTAGTATTAATGCATCCTCACTCAGCTTGATATCAACTAACTGTCATGTTTACGACACTGGCGAAATTGCAGCTTCCGTAGGATTTTTTGTCTCATCAGGAGAGCGAAAAACCGTGACACATATCCCACTAGCACAATAAAAGTACATGAAAATGTTTACTGGCATGAAACACAAGAGTAATCTGATACATACTATGAAATCAAAGTTCTGCTACCAATCGTAACTCCCGAGTTAACTTTCAATATTAACTCACCTTATAATATTTATAAGTAAACAGAATAAAAAAATGTCCACCCCAAGGAAATATTAATATCATGAAGCCCTAACTTTCGTTCTATGCATCCAAAGTATCTTGGGCAGACTACCGTAACTATTCGCTATCAGCCTTTGCCCAATACACGAGAGGCTCTCAATACCATGTGGGGATTATTTAGTGTACAGTCTGTTTGAGTTCAGTAAATATTATCATATGACTATATTGCCATATGTTTGCAACTCGAGTCACACCGGTCTTACTCCTCTATTTTCTGACCACAGCTTATCCAGAGTAATCTCTTATAAGGTTTCCATATAACGTTCGCCAAGGAATACGGCGCCGAAGTGTAAAGTGTCACCACTATGATTCCACGTGCGTGTTATCCCACGTCATTTGCAGATTTCGCAATATTTCTACTGCCCATCATATAGATAAGAGGCAACTTGGCAATGCAGAGATGCCCCTTGATGTTAATAAATGTAGACACTATTAGAAAATATAGCACTACTACAGTATTTTGTAATACCTATTTTTAAAATCTAGCAAATAATAACACCTGCTTCTTTTCCTTGTATAACTTTTGTATAAACACTTTTAATAATAGAGAACCAGTAGGAAACATCCTCTACAAGTGTATCAGGATAAATGTGTTTCTCGCGCTCAAGGGTCTAGGTGTTGAATAATTTATTCTACTGAAGTTACACTAATTTTTGAACGCCTACGGAAGTGTGGGGAATTGGTAATCTACAAATGCAATCAAACTTGCATTTGAAAATGCTTATAATACTCAGTCAATATGCGAGAGATATCTCTGTAACACTAACAGTTTAGGGAGCTTTACAAAAATCAGATTTGCAATATGGTCCATAATTTGTATTTATTAAACTTTTCATATACTACATCATTTACTATAGCCCATTGCCACGACCTTGCATTGGTAAACCGACATATTCATAACGAGAGAATTATTCAGTTCATATTCTGTAAGTGAGGTGAGATAGGCGGTGAGGAATTTTCTATACGAGTTATAAACGGCGGACGACTAGAGCGAACAAGGGTAACTCTAGTTTCATATTTTGAATCACTAAACAGATTCTATTCTTAGAAGTGTCCCAGACTCCCTGATTGATTGCTTGGGCGAATTCTAAATAGAATCGGTAGAATTAGGGGCAATTTCATTGAATAAATAATAAATAGTCCTGCAGGTGGCCAGTAAATTGCAGACAAATAAGATATCTTACGGGGTCGTGTCGCGTCCAGAAAGGAGTGAACAGCATGAAACGTGAAAAGTAAGTATATTACCCCTCAGCCTCTGAATAACAAGGGCACGAACTAAATACACAGATGGACAACAAAGCCACTCAAATCGGATATGCGCAATTTACTGCGGGTCATGTGATTAATCGACGGCAAAACCTGCAAACAATACGAAAATTTACTATTTTACAGTTTTATGTATTAGTGCCTAATGAAGCTGCCAGTCTTATAAAATCAATGATAATGAGTAACACGATATTCTATAATCGATATACCTGTGTATCTGACTCAATATGACAACAGAAACTTAACTGGTCAAGTCGATATGATGATGGGTGTGATTTTTATTTTTTTATGGTCGGCTCATGTGGTGAGGTGCTCTAAGTATTTGTTAAGTGGAATGGTTAATTTACGTATCTCCTTTATTTCGACAGTGCATGCTTAACAATTACGTAGCTAGCAAGAACATTTCGCTACAGAGTTATGGGAGCGCGCAGAGATTAACATTAAAACTGTCAACACAATACTGTAATTAATCGTCTTCACAATCCTTATTGTATTTCCGATAACATTAACCAACACTGATGAGATCAAATGAGCATCTTCTTACAAATTTAGAAGTTTTAATGGCGCGCACATATATAAAAGTAGATAGCTTTTTGGTTCCATGTCGTACACATATAAGCGACTTTAATGTTAGACAAAATAAATGTTTAGCACTGTGCTCCGCCTGTTAAAGTGTGAATTTACTGAGACAATCTTTGACTCGATTGATTTTTAATCTGAACTTCCTTAATTTGAGTAATCTCTCTGAGTATTGAAGATATTCAATCATCTAGGCGTTTGACACCTGTTGACTACTATTGCTTCTGATTATAAAAGAGATGAAATATTCCTCCATTTAATTTAAAACGTTATCATGATTTATAATGAAAACTAATTACTTCATCCCTATGGTCCAATGTTTCTCAGATGGATGAGAGGAGAGACGTGTATTATAGTGTATTATTTTACTATTTTCGGTAACCCGTTTTTATTATGGATTCAAAACTCTTAACAATTTTTCAAACCCACTATAAGCAAAATTCAAGACACGTTCATAGACTGACCCTCTAGATAAAGTATGTTCCACCAAAAAATTCCTTTGTGCTCATACATATTCCACAATGCACAGATTAAGATATTTGAGGGCTCTATATGAATAGTATTATTCAAAGGCGGTAGGTGTTGAAACATGACTGTCATTTATATGCCACTTTACCAGCACATTTGATGATCCGAAATACTACAAAAATGTTTTAATTTCTCTTAAAAAGAAAAACTTTCTTTGAAAGAGAGACTTCTAGGTAGTAAGAGAATTATAGAAAATTAAAAAAATCTGTTATTACGTAACGTGGAAAAAGCATGAGGGTGTCACATTTTTGTAAAAAAAAACCTCCCTTTCATTAACATTTTCCAATTCATTACTAACCAAAAAGATATACACAATATTATTTTTTACCAACACGACGGACTTTTACACGATCCAGTTACCCCGCCAGCGATAGGCTGTTGGAATAAAATCTATATCAGAAGTCTTGAAGAAGCGATATTCATAGCCAAAAATAAACTCCAGACGTCATACTCTTACTAACAAAATTGTTATTCAACGGAAAAAAAAAAGACATAGTATCTCACATAAATATAGGATGATGAGCCATGTGTATTAAAAATAGGTGCTGTGTGTAAGTAACGACATTGTTAAACCGTTCCTAGGACTTCTTCGTTGACACCCATATATTGGTAGTCTGGCGGTAAAAAAGTTTCGCGATCAATATAACATAGCCAGTGGCACCGTGTCTTCCGCTCAAGTTTTCATTCTCTTCGTACTGAGATTTCCCAATAATTTTTAGTCCTAGTTGACGTATCCCTATGAGAGAGTTGGGTTGATTGGGAGGCTACATCTAGAGGTGTCCTTTGACAATGATCAAAACTCATGTGGGAAGGAATTGTCGCAATTGTACCGTGCTTATCTAGGATACCGTAATTATGAGGACACATTGAACTATCATAATCCAGCAAAGCTACATTAACACGTAATTCTGCCACACTTAAAAGTGACCAATATAAGCAATGAATACCGACAATCCCACATAGTCCGAATAGGAGAGAGAGAGACCTTTTAATTCCGACATTTCGACTAATTGACGGACGTTTTATCTATATAATAATGATTCATTGATATTACTATATATATTCAAAGGAGGAGGAAACTTAGAAATAAATGGGACACCACAAAGTCTTTCATGTTCAACGTCGTACTTTGGGTATTTATTGAATATTAGACGAGAGTTACCGGCAAAATTAGAAACGAAACAGAAACTTTGTGACAAAGCCCGGCTTGATAGTAGTAATAGCGTGCGAGGAAGGATGGTCGAGGTGAGAGAAGAGTGTTGAAGACGAAAGAGATCGAGATATTGTTTTGGAGAGAGTAGGATGTATGAGAGGGTGATGTGGGGAAAAAAAGAGGAGGTTACTAGGTGGGATGTTTTCATATAGAGATACACTGGAAGATAGGTCTTTAGAGTTTTTAGAATCACAATCTTGATTTAGCTCCACCTTCTGGCATAAATGTATTATTCTGAGTACGTATTCTTAAACCACTATCGTGACTAAGAAGTCTTACTCTTCGCAAAGCCAAGTCGTGCGCGGAGATTGTCGACTATTCTGACTGCACCACAGTCTTGCCACCTCTTTCGGCAGGAAGTAATTAACAGGTGGCCGAGCTTCTTGCAAAATATTTTCGTCTGAAGGGCCTGTGCTTCCAAAGGGCAACGTACCTAATCCAAATTAGGTCCCACGCCAAATATATCAGAGAATATCCTTTGTACGTTTGTTTTTACTTGGATGAGTGATCATTCTACCAACACTACATCGCTCGGCATGACATATTTTGATCCAGTTCCCATACTGTTTCCATTAGAAGCCTGTTGCATTTATTGTGTTCTCCTTGCAAAAAGACAGTTGAGGTGCGCAATTACTGTAAAATTTACGCTCAACGATGTTCCTTTCCAAACTTCCATTTATTCTTGCTTTGTCATCCCGTTTTCAAAACTCACAAATTCAGTTTAACACACAGATTCTTATACACTAGTTACATAGACTTATTAAAACTCCAGCTGATTGCCTTAAAGCCGGTGCTTTTGTTTCCGTCCAAAGCGATAGTATCTCGTTGGCCGGAAAGCGGAGTCGTCCGTTAGATGGCGAGTGAGTTCAATAAGTCGCGCATAAAACATTTCTGCTCAGAAGGGGATATCTTGAGAGGTTAAACGTCCAAGAGTCGGACGCTCAGTCTTCCGAGCATGATGCCCATGGTTCTTGCTTAATAAGCTTGCATCCCACCATTTAGGTAACAATACAACCTGTTAAGTTTTTAGTATAATTCTACCTTGAGTGCCGGAATTCTTATTATAGAGGACAGGGCAATAACATTTAAAGTGAGAAACTCTCAAATTTATGAATCAATTGTAATTTACTAGATCCAGCGAATAATTATATCTTTGTTTTGTTATTCGGTATTTTAAGTATGAAGACCTAAATTCGAGGGATATATCGATTCTTATCGTATAATTCCGCGATAAACCCCAAAACAAGAGGGTAAGTTGCGAGGTCAATCACTTCCAGTGACACAATCTCATTGAACTCGAGTAACCAGGATAATATAGTGGCGAGAGGTGTAGGTTCTAACACTTTGAATAAGTGCAGACTTTGATTTGAAAGTAAAATTTTAGTGCGAGTTCTGTATCTTATGAGACGAATCCGCCCTGTGTTGATAACGCGCGCGGTCACAAGTACGCGCCGGTATCCAGACACCATTGTCTATTAAGGCATGGTATAATTCAACAAAGTGAAGGTTCAGAATTTCCATATAAATCGAAAAAAAACCGCCCAGTACTGTATAACATCAACAGTAGGTTAAGTTGACATCTCGCGGTCCATTTCTCGGACTATCTGAGGAGAAACAACGCGTCAAAAACGCTTTTTGACAATAATTTAACTAACCGTTGTGTTATCAAAAGAGTTGCGCTATAAGAGGCGTATCCACAGAGAGTAAATACCGAGTGGTGTTCTATAAAATTTCATAAGGGAAAATAAAGAGATAAGTTGTGAACTGCAACAAAATCATGATTTCTGTATAGAGGAATCCTTGGTCTTATGAACAATTGCGTTCAGATTAACGACTAATATGCTCGAAGTTATGTAATTATATCTGTGACGTAATAAAATTTTGAAAATTCTGCTATTAATACTGAGAACACACAGAATTATTTTATAACTCAAAAGAATCATATTTACTTAATACTTTGAGAAGTTAAAATACCCCACCTTAATCTAGATAACATCATGTCCGCGTCTCCTAAAGCTCTTGTGCCACTGCATTTTTCAAAAGCCTTATAAGTAGATAAATCAAGAATTATATGAGAAGGTGTCACTTGGTTAGTACGCGAATGCACTATGTTTTTAGTAACAAATGATATTCGAAATGGAATGTAAAGCTTTGCAACGAATTTTTGTTCTTGCTGTGCCGGACCCACATTTATGAACCATATCAAGGACCTATAGTCGTTTAGAAGGCATTTGTAAAACATTAACAAACACATGTAAGACACTTCTGTAATTAATACATTCTGACTCAACGCTTCAACAACAGACACCATTTGTTCCTGGTTATGTTTTTCAGACTCAGTTATTACGATGTCACTGTGCTCTCGAATATTAACTTAGGTGAGCGTCGATTATTCGCATTTGAGTTGGCTCTTCGACTCTGAATAAACGGTGGGATCTTGCTCTGCTCGAAACCAATTGTCCCCTCTCAGTCTATCGGCTTTTATATCTTATTCGACTTTCAGGTGTATGAACCCCAAAAGGTGCTAGGTTATGATATACTATCTAGGACACTGCAGTAACATGTAATCTAACTCTATAACTAACCTGCATTTGGAATTATAAATGTGGATCAGTGTATATATAAATCAACTTAAGAGAATATTAGCATCACATGAAAAATTATAACAAGAAGAAAATCTGTGTAATAGTACATTTACGTAATTGTACTCTCGTTTTGATTTGCGTTGGCCAGTGTCCCGATGACTTGTTGATAATGCCTAAATAATTCAGATTGCTTCTGCTTTGACAAATTTTTACTCTTCATCTTACTATTGCAAGTAATGAGTATTCACTTATAGATGCATTTCATCACGCGTAATATACTTAATGTTAGTTGAATAGACCTTTAGACGCCTCAGGGGAACAACCCCAATAGCTAGGTACGACATATACATCCATTCGCTTTCTCGCAGTCATGACAAACCGCGTTCAAAGCTTGCCTAGTTAACATCTCGCGGCCAAAAGTATCACAGCGCCCAGAGGGCACAAAGGATGCTCTCGTCATTACAACATTTGCACGCCTGCGCCAACATATTGCTTATAACACCAGCGTTTGTGCTACCGGGAGCATGTTAAATTACCTGTCTTAAAGTTCTAGTTGGGAGTTCATATACGTCAGCGGACCGATTCTTTGCACCTTATACACACAATCGTATCAATTCTCATGAATTTACTTCTCACAATGTATATTTATGCACCCAATGCGCTTCATATGTTTAGCAATATAAAGGATGTAGTATATCATAGTATTGGTGTTCAGACCGATAGTAATTTGGAAAAATGTATCGAGCGGCCATGAGTTTCCAATATTGTTGAAGAACTGGAGCAAGTGGGAGGGGAATTGAGCGAGAGGTGGTAAGTGGCAAGCGGTTACCATCCTCACTATTGTTAAACAAGGAGCAGTACGAGCTCTTGTGTTTGTAGTGAAGTAACAAATATAAGAGAAAAATGAGATATCTACGATTGGAGCTTCAGCCGAAAGATTATGAAAATAGACAACTAAGTGTGTAGTTAACATCCAGAAAACGTGATAGAGTTAGAGGGCGATCACTATTTCTCGTTATAATTAACAGTGAGTGCTAGAACAGTAACGTTTCGGAGTGACGTGTTTACAAAGCGTATTCACCATTCCATGTTTGGTACGGCCGTGTTTCTTAATAACAAAAGTCTGTGATATCTGCCTCCGCATAAGTGTGTCCGAGATCACGAGGGTAGTGCTCTCTCGTGAAGACTGTATTACAAGGGCAAGCTGGAACTGAAACATCTAAACTCCATTTAATTGTTAATATACGTGACTCTCAGGTACACGAGGCGAGACGAGAGCAGGTGTTCTCTAGCGATAGACCACACCAAAATAAACTGTGCGTTCACAAGGATTAGCTCTCATGCCGCTAAGTTGAATTTTGCTTCAAACAAGCGTTCATAATGATAGTCCATTGATGTGTACAACTGGTTAGAACCGTACAGAGCCCTACAGATGTGACGTGTACGTTAAGAGCGGCAACATGCTCGAGGGGTAATTAACATTTATTATGAAACTGCTAAGAATCACTAAGCATTTAGTTTCTAGAAAGATTGGGAGACGTGAGCAAAATTTAATTAGTTAACTCGATTTGACATTTGTAGCATCCGCATACACGCAAATGTCGATAGCGAACTCTAGGTTAACTATCTAAGCTTCATGCTACTCCGAGTGCTATATAGTAACGCTCGTCTGGTTTATTGTTGTTATCGCCTCTATCGTCCATTTAGACGCGCCGCCACACAAATGAATCAATCAAGATGCACTTCGTTGTACCCCAGAGCTCCGAGTGACCAAACCCTGCCGCTCGGGAAGCCCTTGATGAAGAATGAAGACAATTGAAGCGGCTGCTGATTGTAACATGTGCTGACCTACAACCTTTGAGCAAACATGTAAAAAAACTGGTGGTAGTAATGCTTATATATTTTATTTTTTCTTCAGGTTACTTTGCAATATATAACTCTATGGGTAATAGCTATTTTACGACCACATTATTAAGCTACAAAAAATTACGTATGTTCGATATTGTGCAGTTAAATAAGTTCATACATTCAAATTATCTTTATCGAATATTGTGTAACTGGTCATAATTTTAACTCGTAGCGACGAAGTGAATGGTGAAGCTTATATTTGCATGTTATGTGACTAATACGAATTGTTTCGCCGTGATAGTTATGCACTCTCTGACGAAGCGGATTAAATTGATTAGCGCGAATGAGCGGATACTAATTCACTCAAAAATTAATAGAGAAGTTAGTTCTTCCAGTCTTTCGACCTACGGCCTACCATGTCTTCGATAGGGCGTTTTTGTAACGTGTGATCCGTGACCGTGTGGGAAATGAGCGGCATAACAAAGCGCTGCGGATCGTGATACTATCAAGACACGGAGACACGTTTTGGGCTCGTGTATGCTGGATGGCTACGTGTGCAAGAGAGGCAGATTCTAATTTTGATGTGGGGTTAAGAGCCTGTCCCCAGGCAAGAAAGAATCTAGAGGAAATTAGGACTGGTACATTAAAACTAATCAGTAATTCGTGTCACTTCCTATCCTATCTCATTGCCGCGTATACTTAAGAGAGACATCTCAGTATGCGTATGTGAGTGAACTGTGTAATTATAATTAGTCTACGTGTATGCTATTTTATAGTGTTATTATATTCATACTAAACAAACCATACAATCTTATCTTACCATGGACTAACCCCAATTAAAACAAGAAACAGAAATTGGATAGTGTGGTTAGATTATTCTCACTATGTGCGTTGTTGTGATATATAAATTTACATCTCAGAGCTCCCTAAACCAGATTGGTTCTACAGGAAACTTCGACAATCCTTTGCACAATATTTAAAATCTGAACAGCTACCATCAAACTTGGAGCGTGTCCACGCATTCCAAGATTTGTTATTGATTGGTAAGTGCTAAATCTGCTTCGTGCGGACAAAATAATGACAGTATAGGGAGTTCCCCCCCGCTCGAAGAGAGAGAATCATCATTCACTTAGATATGAACGGTGATAATGGCGTACACACTAGGTCGAAAATTCGATTGCACCTGGGACAGGTACATACATGCGTTTGTCCCTGAGAGGTCTCACGAAGTCTATGATCACAAAGAAGTCTGTCAATGATGTAGTACAAATCTCAAAAGATAGTCAAAGCTACATTGTATGCTTGAGGATGCTAATAGTTTGTATTCAGTTGTATGACTAGCTATCTTACTTTTCTTTGTCGGTAACGTATTCACTGATTGTACCTACTAGAAGGAGAGCAATCCGGAGTTAGATAGTGCTACCTGGTGGTTCTCTGACACGAAAGTGCCCGAATTAGACTCGAGTGTGCCATAATAAGCTGCCCCAACTTCAGAGGGCGGCTATCTGCTAGACAATTCTCACTGCAGTGCCTCTTAAACTCGAGAGAGAAAGATAGTAGGCATATACAGTATTACCAGACTCTCACATAATCGACATGTTAAGATGATGATAGTGCCAATGTAGTGAAGCTCCTGTGACGATATAATCTCTACGCGAAAGAAAACATAAGTCTTGATTAATTTAGGTTTGCAAGTAAGAGTAGCCTAATTGCTTTTATATGAGTGGACGTCGATCTACATACACAAAATAGTTCTAACAATTGCAATTATAACCTACTAGCTACATGTTGTAGGATTAGATTACAAACATCCGTGGATTGATACAACCCGCTGCATGGATCAGTCATTGTGTGCCATTCATTTTTTTGATAGGATGTAGACTTCTCATAGCTTATACTTACTTTGAACCTCTGTGCCTCCAGCTCAACTTAATCGCGGCTTACGGTCATATTACAACTCTTGGTCTGCAGATCAAAAGGAAGTCAGTTTTCGCGTCTTGAGAAGTCTGACAATTGATTACATGACCGATCAGTACCCCTTGAATGTCGTTAGTCAGCAGACGTCAATTAAATGCTAAGGGTGGGCTACCTTTGCTCTTCTCAGATTAACTGATTCCTTTTTCATCTTGCCAATGTAGTCATGAAACATTTGTGAGATAATATAAGGCGTATCCAATATATATTATATCTGGGATTAGTAATCAACTCGTTAATACCTATCATTCGTTGAATCTTATATCATTGGCTTTACTGGCAATCAATTATCTTGAGTCAGGCAGAGCAGTGAAACCAACTATATAGTTATCTTGTAAGCCGCGTTTTGGACGATAAAATTTGATTCGAGAGTCAAAACACGTTCTACTATTTTTTTACAAATTTTATCGGTCGTCATCGTTTATATCACCAAATATTATCCTTCAGAGTTATTCGATAAATACTCTCCGCTATATACATTAGCATGAATACGATATGTGTGTACCAAAAGATAGTTCTAGTGAGGATTGTTTATGAATGACATGCGGCGAGTTAGAAGACGATATGTGTTAAAACGAAGTTTTGAGAGAACATAAAAATCTATTAGATTTTATGAGTCTATGGAAGTTTGGTATTGAATTCTTCTCCAAAATAAGATATTATTCAAGCTCTTCAAAATTTCTTCAGTTTTGATCATCGTGAATTTAATAATATATCGTACTGATTAAACTAATGTTTGTAATGTTATCGCTAATCTTTTATTTTGTATTTTATTTACTGAATTTTTATTTTTGTGTGTTGTACTTTCTTTATCCTCGACCCGGTGGCAGATTGTGCCGAAAAACATTTTGGTTAATAAAGGAAAAATATGAATATGTACATAGGAATTTGGTTATAGATATAAGAGCATGCTTGATATTGTTTTACAAACGAGAATGCATTTGCAAAAACCAAATTTTACAATATTTGAATGCATACTGTTGTTATTCATGAATCGAGGAATTAAATATTTTTGTAAGGTTCGTCAAAAATAGGTCATCATTTTGGATAATCATGTTGCTATAATTTCACTGTAGGTGTGTGGTGAGGCTCGGCTTAAAACGATTTTTTTGACTTATTTGTTAATGTTTATCTTGTCCAACAGTTGGTAATCTAATTCAAATTATAAATACGTTTTCGTAAAACTTTTGTTACCGACGTAAGAAAGAGTGATAACACATCTCTCCTTTAACTATCAAATATAATTTCTATTATTAAAACGATGTTGTTCTGAATGCCTTTCGTCTTTTCGCCCAGGAAGACATCCGAGCCCTGCGTTAACAGTAATTACTTAAAAAATCCAAACACTTGTTAGCCAGTGCTGCACAATAGGTGCAAAAATAATTTAAAGGGGAGTAAATAGTGTGTTGGTCTTTTTAGTAAATACAGTTATGTAACTACTTGGAACAATGAACCAAAAATCAATTAACAAATCATAATATAAAGTCGTTCACTGCAGAAATCACTGATATTTCTCAAACAAAGATAGGAACAGTAGGTAGTGAGCAGGCAAAGTCAAACTAGAATAAAAATTCACCAGAGGACGGTAGAGAAGAGATGCGACGTTGACCGTTCCAACTCTGTAAGAGAGTGCAAGACAAGAGACAGAGAATAAAGATGTACAGATATACTAGACTGTAGCAACCCATATCTGCCGACGACACAGCTATCACACCAGATGTAAGGGAGTGGCCGGCGCGGTAGTGTTTGAGGAGATGAACTAAAGCGGAAAATTAGGCCCGGGGAGGGTCCACCCAAATCTGAGGTACGGGAGCACCTTTTCGAAAGTTCAAGGAGTACAGAAATAATAACAGAGGAGGGGTAAGAAAGAGAGAAATGTCGAGTGCAGAGGTGGTAGCGAAAGCGGGCCGGTCTAAATGTGCGAAAAAGGTGAACCCGAGAGTGTGTAATTGCAAACAATACCCCTCGGAGGCAACTTGGGTCTACTCTTATTTGTAAAGCGCAAAGACCTGAGTACAGACAGTGGTTGACATTGGAAGGAGCGTTTGGTGTTAAAACCGTAAGGAATTTTTCGTTTGACTCTCAATAATCTGCCAAATACTATGTTACAAACATTAGTGAATTGTAGTCTTTGAGTCACCGTGTTATGGCGTTAGCGGAAAGGTCTGTCTAATAACGTATCCAGGTTAGCAAGGGCCAAATAAGCTCTATGCGATAATACCAGCAAATCAATTGAGAGTACGAGTATTCACACCACCATATAAAGAGATGAACCCAACCTTAGCCAGTACCTCCCGACTATCACTAACAATTTTGTATGTGACTGTATTCATAGTCAAAAAAAGAAATGGTGTGCTTCAATAGTTAAAGAAGGTCATCACGGCTTTACATACAAATGCTAGTTGTCAGCTTCGTAACTAGAGTGCAGTATCCATTAAGCCCATTATATAGTATCCCAATAGGTGGACGCTGCTAAAGTATCTATACGGTCTTACCGAAACTTTTATTTCTGGTGGTCCAACATTCACTATTGTGCAGAGTTACGAGTGTGGGCCTGGTTCAACCCTTTCATATTTCGAAGTTTTCGTGTCCATCTTTGGGTGGGGCGCGGAATATATTTACCACAGTGATGCGAATGATTTCTATTGAAAAACCACGATGTGACGAATGGAATATTTCGTACTAAATCTAGTCTAGGAGTCCAAACAATCATATAATCGCTAGACAACGTAGGTCTCGAATTGCAACACAGCAAATGGGTACGGTCTGATCTGAATAGATATGTTACAGCCTCCAATTGTAGTTTACGAGTTTATTATATTAGTATTCACATATGGTGATTTCATTCAAGACCATGATTTTTACAGTAAATTTCATAGAATGGACCTTCGCAGGTTAAATTGCCTACTAATAAAAATATTCCAACAGTCACAAGTAAATTGAGCGAGGCACCAAGAGATGATAGAGTGACCCCTTTTTAGAGTCGAGTTGCAATACAACCAACGGGGAATAGGCGTTTGTCTTAGAATTGACATAATGGAAATCTCCTCCAAAAGAACGATGTTTTGAATATGAATCTATTTTACTTCGTTCTTCCCCGAAAAAACTCGCGAAGCGACAAGTCAGTTACGTGGTTGCTGGAAAATAAATAATATAGAAACATCTCAAGTGAGCACTCGAGGCGAGGAAATGAGCTTATTGAGCGTTCAATGTAAATTTATACGATCAGGATATCATTTTTTCCTTTATATAATATATTGATAATCTATAAAATAAAACGTTGACAAGCGGCCTGTGGATATGATCTGGTACTAAAACAATTATTATTAAATTACTAAATCGTTGTCCCAACAAAAGAGAATAACTATGGGATGGAAAAAATGCAACGGACCACACTCGGGATTTATGACGAACCCCGTGGCCCCACCCGTATACTACTATTTCAAGGTCATCATTTACTAACAACTAGAATTTCGTCATAATACTGGGTCTCCTTACTCTGAAGAATCATTTCTCAAGAACCTCTACGGAATCTGACCGCTACACCTAAACCAAGGTAGCGGTCAGCCGGGTTCATCTCCAGTGAGCGGCCAAGCCGGTTCGGATCTCCAGTGTACGCGGCCAGCCCTGGGTACGATCTCCGGTGGCCCAGTATAGCTTAGTTGGCTAGAGCACCTTGACTAAGATTCAGTGGGCTTGAGGTTCGAATCCCGGTCTGGTCCGTTGCCATTTTATTCCTCCTGTTACTATACTTAGTGAAAAGT
>CAJDSM010111434.1:0-13565 GCA_903981925.1 Ostrea lurida
AACGGAAGGGATACCAATATCTTACTTGCATGCGAAAATACTAACTTTTAAATGGTTTAAAAAAAGAAACAGTGAACGTTATCCCAAAAAGTATAGATACCCCACCCTCACCCCTAAAAATTACGTGCTTTGTTTATTATTTTCTCATTAATAAATTGTGAAAAAATTTCTAGTTACATGTACATAGATATTGCCAGAATAATTTTGGCGTAAATATTGATACCTACGGAAGCGCAAACCTATATTTGAGGGTGATTTTTAAAGCAACTTTTTATTCCTTGTCCCTTTGTTTCCATGAGGAGAGAGAGAGAGAGAGAGAGGAGAGAGAGAGAGAGAGAGAGAGAGAGAGAGAGAGAGAGAGAGAGAGAGAGGAGAATACTGTATAGAAACCAAATGATCCTTACTAAATGAATATCTGTTTCGACTTTCAATTCTTTTGAAACGCAGTTTTCTTTTATAGAATAACCTAGTCATCATCATGCACGTTAATATTCAAAAAACCCATCAAATGTAATTTCAAACTTAGATCAACGAATGTGAATTGATATTGAAATGAAAAATAAATTTGCCCCTTTATATCAAAATATACATAATTATATGATATGGTAAAAATTTCGATGGATATCTTTTTAGAGAATAACTTTACTCTAAAGATTATGTACATTGAAATACATTTTCCGAACAAAAATATTCGATTTATAAACCGTATCAATATATGTTTAATTTCGATTTAATGGTGTGTTATACTAAGCAGTTTTAAACCAATTCAGTTTGTTACAGTAACGATATAACAAATAAATAAAAGTTCTTAAGCGATTGTGAAAAAATTTCAACTCGTGCATGCATGTTTAGGTTTTTCCAATTGTGACGCGAGAATATTGTATTCCTTTTATTTCTAACCTGGACAGATATGTTCAAGAATTGTTTATTTATTTATTTTACTGTACTTTAAAGTTGTATGATCCTGTCGTTCTGACAGATAAGTAAACAAGACATAAATGTTTAATTTTGACTATATCATATTAGCAATTAATTATTGTTTAACCCGAAAAAGTAACTACAGAAGTAGACATCTTCGTAAACATTTCATATTTCAAAATCTTAAAAAATTATAGGGCGGAACCAATATTATGACGGAACCAATTTTACGCGGGCCGGAACGTCTATGATAGGCCGGAACGAATATTATAGGTATCTAGCGTTCCGGCCGGAACGCTTAACCGCCCGGAACGTATATTATGCGACACCGGTCACATCCACCGTGAGCTCTTATTCGAAACAAGGTAAACGGGATTACCCGTTGTCAAATCTAGTACGAAAATGAGTCTATCAAAGGGTATTAATGTATTTTAACAAACATTCTTATATGAACATATAATGCGAGTTTGAATGAATCATCACAAGTCAAATCTTTAGAATATTCATATTAGTGGTTTTGCAGTGCTGTATTTTCGACTGCCGTAGGCCGCGTTGAGTTTGTTTTTGTACCACCATTATTAAAAAATTATGAATTATGTTAAAGTTTTAATTCTAATTATTTAATTAGACATATTTATTTCATATTTAAGGAAAACAATTGCAGCATCATACCTCAAACAATTTTTATGAACATATTCTAGGACTTCTTCAATAAATTCTTATATTGCCGTTTGACATATAGGGGTACACATAATAAAAATACCATAATTTATTCATTATACTGACAACCCCCTACTTTTATCATACTCTAAGTATTTAAACTCAATTCTAAGAAATCACAAGTAGGTCCAGGAGTAGGGACCTACCTTAATTCGCTGTAGACTATTTCAGATGTGTGTCGCACGTACCTTTGATAAAAAAATGTGTGCCCCAACTTGGCTGCAAACAGTATGCAAGGGAAGAAATATAGTCTTGTGGGAAATGCGCTACAATTTTGCATCAAGTACATCCCAAGCCAATGGACTTGCATTTAGGTAAGAGTGCTCACCTACACAGGAACGGTCCCGTTACTCTATGCAATGAATTACGAGGGTAGACAATTTGAATGAAATAGCGATACTCTTAAACTGTCACACGAAGTAGTGACACTCTTAAACAGTCACACTTACTTTGCGGGAAATAATTCAGGGATGAACACGACTACAGTGCGTTTTAACGATTCAAAAGCAACAGTTAAGTACTTACGTTCGCAAACTCTATGGTCGAGTCGATAATTTGGACAACATCTCAAAGGATCACTACAAATAACCCAATGACTTGGGTTCATAAGTATCACTGATTCATAATTTTATAAAATTTCAATCAAATTTTATCCATGATAATCATTATCCATGATAATCATTGCTTACCGACTGCAAACTCCTAATCCGAGTCCAGATTTTGATATAGCAAAATGTAAACAGGAGAGAAATATGTAATACGTAATGTGCATCATGTTTCATATACAATTTCCTCCACCATTGCTTTTAAACTACACATGTTCGTGGTTCAAGCAATATTATTTCCTGAAAATCTATTTCAAAGTATATGTACTGTACATGTATATGGAATTCATCCTCTAAAAATCAGTGATGATGAGCATTGGCGACGGAAATGGATATATTTCTGAAACACTGATGCCCCGGATTACAAGCGTCTGGTCTACACTTCTTACAATAAACAAAACACATATCTTGTTTTGCCGACAGCTTGCCGTAGACATTAAATTCGTCGGGAATTATTAATTTACAAAATTACATAAATCAATGTGTAACCACAATGCTCTTGTGAATATAACAAATATGAGTGACACAAATTGTAAATGCAAATGATGCAAGCTTATGCATATCGAGATTCGAGTACTAATACTATACATATCGAGATTTGAGTACGAATACTCTCCCCTATGGCATGGGAGAAATAATACTTTCTCGAGCCCCCATAGCCGTTCACGAAAAAAACCGGCATGCCGGCGGGAAAAACGTGCCCTCTAGACTAGCGACTCATTCCTGCACTAATGTTTCAAAACGTTAAATTATGGAATTATGAATGATTTAAAAATATTTGAAAAGACTTGTGCAAATGCTTCAAACCAGGGTGCTAAGCAAGTCATATGTAGAAATATGCAACGCTAGGGGCTGCCTGGGTACTCAATACGAAACTCCATTCACAGTACAGTTTCATACATAATGAAAACCAAATTAGAAAATGCAACATTTTCCCTTAAATATTAAATGAAAATTTAATGTGCACTACTCGGGTGCTTAGGCTAGAAGTGACTCAATCTATCAACCAGAAGCGCGAAAGCGTCTCGTGCCCACTATCTCTACCTTTATACCAATCATACTTGCTGTGATCATCCGCCAAGACAGATATTTCTAATACTTGAAACCGTAGAAATTTTCTAAAGTGGTGAACTCATTTTAGTGAATAATCTCAAAAGTAAGGTTGGAAGCTAGGTCAATTCCAAGGTCGACGGTGCTCAGTGGTTAGGGCGTTCGCTTTTGCAATCGGGTAGGTCAGGAATTCGTCTTCCGCTCATAAAAATAGGTTCAAATACTTCAATACTGCCTACATGTAAGTGTAATGATAATACCATCATTGAATCAATCCGTTAACATTTTGAATATTCCTAAGCTAAGGACACCCGGACTTTACAATATCTGCTTCATATTTGGATTTTTAACTCGATATTGGAACGCGGGGGTGGCTCAGTCGGTAGAGCGTTCGCCTCGCATGCGGAAGGTTGGGTGTTCGGAATCCCAGCCGCGACAGACCTAAGCTCGTTAACGCACAGGTGTGACAGTTCCCACTGGCCAAACGCTCGGCAACAGGTGTGAATGTCCACGGTTCTCGGACGATACTTAAAATCGATGTCCCCGTGTCGCAGCAGATGTGGCCAGCGCTAAAGAAACCCCTCAAAGAAAGCATGAGGCGTAATTTTGCAGCCCTTCGCACCGGCAAATGGTGAACGTCTCAATATGAGTGAAATATTCTCCGAGCGGGCCAAAAACAACAAATAATCAATCAATACTCGATATTGAATCTCCTTCTGGAAGAACTGGACAACTACATTATATAATAAGCGTGATCAAACTTTCTTTTTCTGTGAGGTAATATATCCAACTATCGCCTGCTTATGGTGTGGGTATATCTCCCAGTTGATCGATACGCAACGAGTATGCTCTTATTATATAGATATCTTTAGCTTTGAACAAGAAGATAACTGCAAAAAAATCCACAGATTCAACTGTATTTGTTTTCTGTATCTTTGTAAAAGGGTAGCAAAATATTTTTTATAATTAATATTTCGATGTTTCAGTGTGCTTACTTCGACATTTTGCATTTCAAATTTGGAAAGGGAACATCTTGAAGTTCAATTCCATGGGTAGTACATATGTATGATAGGTGACTCTGAATAAGAAAAGTGCTGTAGAGCCCGGGAACCATATTACTAACTTCGATGTCCAGTGCGTTTATCTTCTTTGAACTTCAAATTTGATAAGGAACATCTTCGTTCCCAATGGGTATTTCCTATGGTATGATATGGTGACTAGGTGGAAACGGAATAACATTTCAGAGCTGGAAAACCATTGCATCTATCAGAATGGACGGACAGACAAAACCGATTTAGTAATAACCTGCAAGCCCACTTTGTTGGCGGGGGATAATAATTATGAATAAAAAGGCCCCCTGCTCATTATTGAAATTTTGTTTCAAATTAATATAATATGCAGTAAAGGAAGGTGTATTTCCAATGTTTACATATTAACCACTATGTACCAATAACAAGTTTGGCTCCGCCTGGGGTCAGAACCCTACCCCGAGGTTCACCCAATGTACACTTCCTGCTATGCATCACTTGTATTTAGTTTTTTTCTTAGACATGCGCAGAGTTTGAGCCAAGAAGATGTTGAAAATTGGGTCTCTTTTTAGGCAGTTGCATCTGTTTATGATCTGAAGTTGTCACGTCAATTGAATGCATCCGGATCCTTAGGGGCTGAGGGGACTTTTATCCTCTTGAACAGCAGAGTTAACTAACGCCCCGAGTCACCTATATAGTTGCTGGTGGTAAGGAAAGGAAGAATCATGAAGACATATTTTTGATTTTGGATCATTCAAGCTAGGCGGCACGACGCACCTCCTACTATGTGGTCCCGGAACAGTGCGGGCTGGGCGAACCTAGCCGTTTACTTTTACGCTGAGTGGCATTTTCTTTCCACCATTTAAAATTCAAAATAAAGTTTAGTCATTTGTCAAAACGAATAGGTACTTTCTAAACGCAATGAAAGCTTGTCACACGCGTTGTAATGGTCTCGTGTTCAAGCATCCGATAAGTAAAAAGGCAATTTATGTTAATTACCTTTTACCAGAAATTTAAATGTATAATATACAGAAGGTTAGCATGTCATCATATATCCCAATTGAACTACAAAAAATTGAGTTAAGACGGAAAGCCCTACCTTGTGATTTTTTCCCGATGATTTGTGATGATTATCAGTTTCTCTGCTTCGTACTTGGATATTTCCACGGAGTGGAGACATTCGATGACGGCAAACTAACAACTCAAATTTAATGATAAATGGTACGATTTCATAATTCTCCAATCGTCACTTTCCATTTTATGGTTGCAACATTTGCACGATCATCTGGATATGATGTCCTGTCTCTCAACTTGTTATATACACATGTATAAGCTTTTCTGCGTATGGATCACTTTTTGAATCGAGAACAGAGCTACTTACAAACAAGTTTTTGTTGGCAGGGGTTCTACAGTCCGTTTTAAATCACATTTCGCAAAATTCCTGGGTCATTACAACGATCTAGTAACCCGTGGATCCGGGTTAGAATATATCCTGGTACCCCCCTGCCCGTTGCTTGTTTGTAAGAGGCGACTAAATGGGGCCGGTCTTCGGATGAAAACGCAAAATCCGGGTCCCGGTGTCACAGCAGTGTAGCACGATTAAGATCCTTCCCCTGCTCAAAGGCCAAGAAGCGCCGAGCATAAATCTAATTTTGCAGGCATATGAGTGAAAAATTTCGATGCGGGACGTAAAACAATATTATATTATCAAATCAACAATGATTCTAGTTTTCCAGTAACACACCTGCCATTATCAAAGGCTTTCTCGTATGTTTCCATGAGAATTGTTAGAATTGATTTTTTTGTAACTCTGATTTTGACTAAGGATTGCCTCCATGGCGTTATCTGGCCAATGGACTCGGGCCAGAAGGTTGTGACCAGTGACAAGGGAAGGCTTACTCCTCCCAGGGATCAAATCCTACTCCTGGTGTACCAGGGCTCCATTGTTTGGCCCCAGCTCTTATTTTGTAATTCTGTATGGGAGTTAACGATATTGATCACTGTTCCCTTCATGACGTCACAGATAAGCTTATATCCTTAAGTAACGGAAGCGGTCCCTCTTAAAACCCGGGAACGGCCTGTTATGTGTCAAAGTATAAAGACAGGTCGCACGCAGGGGAATACAAACAAATAATGCAGAATAAGATATGGTTTTTCATTTTTGATAAATGGATTTACCTGAGTGTGAATTCTCATTATATTACTGTAAATCAGCTGTTTTCCGCGTTAATTTTTCCCGCAAAATTAGAAGCTAAACCAGAGAATTTAAATTCAACTGAATCAATTTCACTAATTTCAAGGTCATAGTAAAAAATACAATTCACGAGTTGTTGAAACCTTTACATGAAAAGAAGTCAAGTATTTGGTACATATTACTGCATTTTATGAAACTAAAATATGTCCATAGAACATGAATATCCAGCCCATGTGAATTTGTACACAATGCAATATGAAACAATAGCCCACAGGCCTAAACGGTCACCTGAGTATCACCCCATGCAGGGAGTTTTATATTTGCATTTTAAGTTTCACTGTGGAATATTTTGTCCACATGTCATCACCTTTCAAAATATGCAAATTCCTATTCAATGAAAGTAAAAAGGATCAACTATAGCATTTCTCACCAACAGGGGCATTGAATTTCAAATTCTATGTAGAGGGACTCATTGATATCAAAATAAATGATTTTGTTTTTCTGAATACATATGAAAGTAGAGAAAAAGATTTTTTCTAAAGATTTCATACATTTTCACTGTATGACCATATTGCCCCCCTCTTTAGGCTGAACCCAGACCCAGGCCATGCATTCATATTTTGATTAGCGGGCTTCAATGGACATTATAAAACCTGCATCTAGTGGCCTTCCTCAGATATAAAGAACATTTTTCTAATTTGAAATACATGTTTACTATTATAATATCATCAATTGTCCCCGCCTGAGACCTGACCCAGGAGCCATGAATTTCACAAGTTGAGTGGAGGACGTCATGGACATATCCATAATCATGCTTTCATTTGTTTTTTAAACACGTACCCTCTGTTATTTGATTTATTTTGGGAAGAAATTGAAAGAATAATCGGGTTACAGATTTTGAATTCATAATGGGGTAATATAAATTGCAGAAAGTTTTTATTAAACGGTAATACATATCCCCCCTCAATTTAACCTTATATACAAATTCGAAGTGTAGGTTAACACGGAACCTTCCGACAAAAGCGAAAGGCAGGAATCAGGTCCCATGGAGGAGTAAGCATCTCTGCTGACCAGTCCACCGCAGTGAGCCCTTAGTAACGCACTTTCTGTACAAATAATTTTAATTCCCAGATCTTTTGTGAAACACGGGGCCTGGTTTTTTCCGTTCTCATCCGTATGACGCGGCCCCATCCAGTCGCCTCTTAACGACCACGCAAGGGATGCCCTGGGACCTATTCTAACCCGGACCCCCAACGGGTAATCTACACGTTGGGTTCTTTAACACAAGAATAAGACTGAATGCTATGATTATGGATATCGCCCATCACATGCTCTTTTAACCAACCGTTGATTAAGTATAGTAATCCTTCCGAATCTTGCCTCCGGTTCCTTAAGCTGAAATTCACTAATAAGGGAATAATGCCGTAAACATTAAGCAACATTCTCGTCAATCAAAAAGTTCAGTCCGTGTATTTCAGCATAGTTTTAAATTCAGGCCTATGCCCTGCATTTTCTACAAATATACTTCCACTAAATTGCGTCCAAACTTTTTTAATTTACAGCTACACTCTACATGCCTAATATTGAACAATCTTATTATTAATGCACCCAACATGCCTTGTTCTTTCTTTTTCATTATAGTTCAAGCTAGACATGTTATTACAGGTGAAATGTTAAATATAGTTTGAAAATGAGGATCTTAGTATTACTTAAACGGTATTTTAAAAAGGTACCTAAATACAGAGAACCCCAATCAGTCCAATTGGCGATAGAACTTCATCTCCATTATGAATTCTGCCGAAGATTAATGCTAGACTATGGGTCAAATAAACTTGATCCTTGTCAGAATGATAAAAAGTATAAGTAATTAAAAATCGCATATTAGTTTATATGTACCAAAAGTGCGTACATTCTATCTGCTGTGTTTCATAAACAGAAAGTATCTAAGAGATTAGATAGGTACTATGAGAATATGTTTTTGGTTTCCAGTGCCCCAAAGCTTAATAAACATATATTTTTTCTCTTTATTTGTCCTGGTAAAGGCTCATTACTACAACTGGAAAATAAACGAACTTGGTATTAAGGTCACTAACGCAACGTTCGTTATCTGCATATATTTTTAAGCTATTTTCCAATATAAAATCATTGTTACTTTTTAAATATTCTTTGAGAAAAAGAATCAGACATATTAACCTGGATTTTGGAAAGAAAACAGATGATGAAGAATTAATTTCCTCAACTATTTATCACCTTTTCTCTGAGTTACCTCTCTTTGAAGAAAGCAAATGCAATGTAACCTTGTACATATAATACATGTACTTACAAACACTGTCAGTTTTGTGTAAAATATTTTATTTTAATCATCATCAAATATTGAAGGATTGAAGAATCTGGTGCGTTGTCTGTAACTCTTATTATCAATTATTGGAAGCTTCAGATTGGAGATAGGAAAAAGTGTTGTTCATGTAATTGCGTAATGCCTTAACCTCACATTTTGGTACTCGTATTACACTACTACTCCTCTTTCAAATATAAATTCCTTCAAAAATTATTTTTCAAGTTTTAAGCACATTATGGGGACAGACGAATATGAAATTACCGTACCTATAACTGGATTCCAAAACATCACGAAAACCCTTACCATCAGAAGCTACATTTGCTGGATCTAGCAAATGTTCCACCAAGCCCTGTCTTAGTCCTCAACGAAAATATTGACAGCCTGTGAAGGAGCAAACTAATTCAGACGTATTGGAAACTATATATGTCAAGACGTGCGTGTAAATCAAAATGTGGATTCTGAAAAACTCTAAAGAACTTCTAGTATGTTGAAAATCTCAAACCATTTTCATATCAATACAGATGACTTTTTCAACTCTTTACACCACCAGTTCCGCACGATCAATTAAAGACAAGACTTTTAACATTACAAACAGTTGAAACTGGAAAAAAGGAAAATATGCAATCTAGTGATCAGCCAATCTAAAATTACTTTGTTAAATCTCACCCTCTGATTCTAAACACACAAGTGCTCTGAAGTTGAATTCCCATGGACACAAGTTGTGCTCCCTTTGTTAGCAAACCTGTTTTTACATTCTTGTGAGGCAAGAATTCCATTCAAAAGCCTCTACATGAGAAGAGAAAATCTCTAAGCGGTGGGCCTTTGATCCGACATTTTAAGATATATTGACGACATTTTTAATTCTATTAGTAATAATTAATTTTCATTCATATGTCGATTCGGATGTATTTCAGCACACCTAGAAATAAAGGAACCATAGAGTTATTTCATGTCTGCTTCGTACTTGGACAATTGATAACATAGAAATTAACGGCAAACTAGCAACATCATTGGATGAGCAAAAGGGAAGATTTCAGCTTCTACATCATCAGCTTCTCCATATTTATGTAGCAACATTCCATCGTCACTTGCATATGGTGTGTAATGTAAATCTCAACTTATTCGATACGTCAAGAGCTTGTTCTGCGTATGATAAGTTTTAATCGAGGCAGGCTACTTACAAAACAAGTTGCTTGTTTGCAAGAGTTTTAACAATCACGTTTAAAAGGCAAACATTTCGGCAAATTCCTATGGGTTGTTATAACGTTCTATATTTGCCAATACGCCCTATCATTGAGTCAAATATTGGTTCTGAATGTGGTTTCCATAGTCAATTGTTAATTGTTGTCTTACACCAATTTCGAGTACGGATTACTCAGTTTTACTTAATAAGATAATGAGCTCACGGGGGGTGTGACCGGTCGACAGGGGGGAGCTTACTCCTCCTAGGCACCTGATCCCACCCCTGTTGTGTCGAGGGTCTAATGTTTGGCCCAATTTGTTTGTATTCCTTATTTAGGACTTACGAGATTGATCACTGTTCCCTTATTTTTGCGTTTATACATTATATACCAGCTACATTTTGTTTTTATAACTTTAAGTTTGAAACTTAAGATGTATGTAATGAAAGTAATTGACATCTTGACTTTTTGGAATGTATCTAAACACTATACATTCATTCGTGTAACTGAAATGAGTGAATTACAGATACATCCAATTACTGTATAAAATAAATTAATGTTATGTAAATTCATTCTTCAATAATCCATCCCTGAATTCAGCAATGTAATTTCCAAGATTATTTTCCTTGTACATGTAATGTACCAATATATGATTATCTCGCATATCAATTTCATGTGTCTTCACAAAATATGTATGTTCAAATTTATTATTACTTTAGGATAAAAAAAAAAGGTTGTGATTGGGTAATTATTGTCACTAATAGTCGACTATATACATGGTCGAAGCATAAGATAAAAATAATAAGGATGTCTTGCAGCTGAACCAGTTCATGCAAAACGACAAGTCAAAATAGAACATAATAGCGTTATCATATTGGTAATATTAACATCTTGTTTAAATCTAAGCGTAAACAAGTTTATTGAAGTCTAACATTCCATGATTTTTTTTTCTGGAAAACTTTGAAAATAACAAAAATAGGGAATAGGAGGTCAGGAACTTGAAAGGTCAAGGTCAAAGGTAATGCCAACAGTTAAATGATTAATAGATTATTTGCTGTTTTACGTCAACACTCGAGAATATTTCACTCATATGGAGACCGTCACCAATGCCGGTGAAGGGCTGCAAATTTTAGGCCTATGCTCGGCCACTCAGGGCTTTGAGCAGGGAGGGATCTTTTTGTGCCACAGCTGCTGTGACACGGGGCTCGGTTTTTCCGGTCTCATCCATCGCCTTTTACGAAACACCAAGGGGATGCTGGGGACCTATTCTAACCCGACCCCACGGGTATATACATGTATGTATGTATTGGTGTAAGAGTTTTAATAAAAAATTGTCAAATAGTTGTTTTTAAAACTGAGCTAACACCAGTAGGGAAAAATGAAGTTAAAAGAAATGCCAAAGTAAAAATAAGTTAATGAATCAGTTTTAAAATCGTGAATAGTTTCCTATGAGCTAAACGCATAGTGGTGACGAAAAATCCAGATGGGGCATCTGGGTATCTTACATGTTTATTAATCATGGCGGAGTATAAATTCAGTCAGGGCACATGAAACAAATTATGAGTTATTGTCACAATTTAATGCAAGCCCAATATGGATGAATATTCCAGTTTCTCTAAATTCATTGCTGGCGATTTGGGGGTTTTGGTTGCATGTAATCTTTGTTAAACATTTGCTTAAGGGGTTTCGTTGGGGAGACTCACTCAAGCTGACACAACCACTCTCGACGAGAAATATAAATAACAATGAATACTCGAAAATTCTATGTATTGGAATGTAATGTTTCTAATGAGCAATCACAGTAATGTTTAAAGTATTTAGTTAATTCTTTAGTTTTTTAAAAAGGGAACATTCAAAAGAATAAAAATTATATTATACTAGTGACCAATTAAACAAATCATTCTGGTTTAATCTGAGGAAGGACTGTTTTTCCCCCATATATATTGTGTGCCCGCGGGGGTGGTAACATGTATTTAATCCGAAAAGGACAGTATAGTTTTCATTATATGGCAATTCGATATACATTCTAGTGACCCTGGAAATAAAAGACACCGTGAAGTTTTCCACATTACTTAATACTTAGATAATTCATATGGTGTTTTAAGGTCTTTTCAATAAACTGCTTAGATACGCTAGAGCTGTACATGTCAACAGAAGCTGTATTGCTTGATGCATCGTTTGAACTTCTAGGCAGGCGGACGTTCGTCCCATCACCAATTTTGTGATTCCCGGACATCAATCATAGGACATTCATCTTCATTGACGTCTTCTTTAATTCACCAAATGAAGGTAGTTATAATATTTCATTTCATACATGTATAAAATAAAATCTCAATATGAAATTATTTCTTGAAGACGGAGAAAACTTAAAAAGTGCTATTTTACAATGTTTGTGGTTCCCGTTGTGAATTTTACATCTGACCTTATAAATTCACAAAAGGGAAGCATACATTATCTTGTAATCACTTGAATATAAAAAGCACAATCCTCAAAAAACAAGTTCATAACTTATCGATTAGTCCGATAGAAAAAGAATAATCTTACACCAAGTACCGAACGTTTTTCTAAAATATTAACGTTTTCATTAGCAGTGAAAATACCTTCGTCGTTATATAAAATTTAGCCAACACACCAGCTATCGATCTACGAAAGCCCAGAAGGCTCATTCGACATTCTAAATTCAAAATCCAAAATTGAAATTCAATATTCGAAATCCAGATTCAAGATTCAATATCCAAATCAGCAATCAAAATCAAGAATTCATACTTCAGAATTCTCTTTGTAGTTAATAGACCCAAAGCGCTTGTGAATTTGCGGGTGAAAATACTAATAGTTTGTAGGGGGAAATGATATATACTGGAAAGTGTAAGTTGTAGAAAAAGTGAAAGGGCAGTTTCTTGTGTTCACGTGTATATGGCACATTAGTGTTATGAGAAGTCGATTCCGTTGTATTTTATGGAATACTTCCCCTTAAGAAAATTTTTCGATTATATAAAATAAATACAATTATCTTTCTGTAAGATTATTTCTGTAAATTTGCCCAAGCCAAGAATTTATAAAATACATATTTAATATTCAATCTTAGGGTAAACAATTGAAAGCATAGGACATGGGTAGCATTTATAATGACTATAACATGTGGTATCAAACTTTTTTAATTTTTATATGAAAGAAGAGAGGTAACATTTTTGGGAAATACCAGATTGATAGAGAGATTGATTATCGAATTATATCGCTCACATGGAGACGTGAACCACTGCGGGAGAAGGAATCGCCTCTTACGAAAACGCAAGGGGATGTGGGTACCTAATCTAACCTGGACCCCACGGTAAAATATAAATATGAGAAATTGCGGTCTAAATCCAAATGAATCGAACTGTCCGTATTCAAATGTCGTTATTTTCAGAAACGAATGACTGAATTCATGCCTCTTTTAAGACGATGTTGTTTAAAAGACGCTAACGAACAACGGAACGAAAATCTTAAAAATAAATTGATTAAATGTAGTTCAAAAAATAACAAAATCGGGGG
>CAJDSM010111450.1:0-17702 GCA_903981925.1 Ostrea lurida
TTCAAATCTAAATACCAGATAACATTTTCAGTTATCAATAATTTATTGAGATCTAGAAATCCTTTACACCTACTCTTTTTTAAACATCTGATCAGCTTCTCTGAAACAATTGTTAGTAGACTATTGTTTTGGTCTTTTGGATTAGTATGCAATGTAGAATTCGTTGAATTTCAAAGACATTAAACAATGTGTTAAATGATGGCCAGAAATGGCTACTTTTGAGCTTAGCCTTGTTTGACATATAGACTTTCGGTGAGAAGGGAGAGGGGGATGGGCGTACACCGGGTACTTACTTTGTGATAAACTTCATCTGAAATTGTGTAACCATTTTTGCTAATTTTCTGATTACACATTTTAAGATCAATGATAAATACCGTTGTTGGATCTCCCACTTTTATATGAATGCATTTAGTAAATACACGTATGAATTTTCCTATCACCAATGCTGATGTTATTCGTTGTTTTACTTATGTTAAAGTATACGTAAATTCAAAATTCCATTCAAATAACTATTATACACGAAGTTCAAAATGGAATTCATAAAATGTTTTCGCATTCTGACAAATATGCATTAAATGTAAACCATTTTTCTGATGTGTTTATTCTGATTGTCTAATTAGTTTTTGCATGTCAGGAAACCTATCTAGAAGTAAATTTTACGCTGCGGAGAAATTTAAGACGATTTCGTATATCAGCTTACATACTTTATATGATTGAGGTCGATATCAAGCCATTCCTCGACAAGAAAGATAATGTAGTTGTAGAGGATTTAATACTCGTATTCTTGATGAAAAACTTTCTTTTTATTCTCATGTATTCATGCTGGGGATGAAAAAGGTTTACACGAATTGATAAATAATCTTGTAAGCCTACGGACAGCAATCAAATGTTGCTGGCTCATGGTCAATAACGATGTGCTCGAACAAATCAGTATTTTATGATTCTGAAAACGGGAATATAAAATATCATGGGTCACTTTCAACAGTCATTTCACCAGTGATTTTCACTAACGTTCGTTACACATGTCACAACCTTGCCTTTCACACGATCTGTGTTCTGATGGAAATAGAGCAATCAGAACTGTCAGTTGTTCCGATTTCATGCACCACTCACTTTATTTTGTACAGACCGCTTGTTTAAAATAAGAGAACTTTTCTTCTGTAGTATTGACAACATGGTTCAAATCAATGTGGAAACTTTACGCAGATTTATAATTTATAAGATAAGTGACCATCATGAAAGTGTCTTATGTGCAATGCCGAATCAACACAGCGTGGGCACGGGCTCATAAACGATCCGCAAACTTGAGTGATAAGCAAATACGTGAATTGCCATAATAGCATGAGTTTTATCAAATGTTTATGAAATAGCGACATGTCCTTTTGAGGACTGATTATCGAATACATTAGATAGAACGATTTCAGTCGTTAAAATAACAAGATTCCTCCGGACCGTTTAAACTGGATGAGAAATTCAACCCTATAATCGCTTCGTTAAGCAAAACGAAAATTTATAATAACGACCTTGCATGGGCTAATAAAAAGAATAGAGAAGGGTACAAACTACATGTACCGTAAAACTGAATTAAACGATATTGCATTGCATAAAGGGAGCAGGCGTTCTGAACTAACAAATGTTAAATTTTAGATGCATAATTGGTTTGATGTTTGGAAATGGTAAACAAGTTATGGTCTATCGTTGGTGTCGCATAGAGTTGCAAGTCATTTTTTGGATATAGGAGGTAAGATATCAGGCGGTCGTACAAAGTATACGCATGTATAAACAAGGTTCGAACTTGGCTTGTTGATGTTATGTTAATAGTAAAAATATGCTTCGTAGAAAATAGCATGGTTTTAAAACATATAAGATGTGAGAAACGCACTAGGACAACTGGTTTAAGTTGTGTTAGATATGAACTTCTGATTTGAAAGAAAAATCTGCTTTAAATGGAATGTTTCGTAGATATTCAATGTGTAAGCAAAAGCAATGGCTCCGGAGCCTTGGTTACTGATATTACAAATGAATGCATGTTTTGAGTGATCGTAATATTTATCTCGTGGGTAAGTTCGAATACAGATGACGTATCAATTTGTATGTTCTGGGCATTTAGAAATGCCTTAGTAAAGTCTATTGTAGAAACCTAGAGAAATTTGCAAGATGTCTAAAATTATGGAACATTTTTAGGTTCAAAACGTGTCATGCCCCTCTCTCAAGGATTTCATATTATATTTGTCATTGCTGCTTTCTCTCGTGTTCACTTCCGGCAAAAATGGCGTCAGAGTTTGAGATTGTGAAAATTTCAACAACTCTGCTTGACATTTTTTTCTTGGGAAGTTCTTACATTTACAGGACTTAAAAATATCTGAAATAGGTATAGTCATACTCAATAAACTCTTTTAAATTTTAGCTTCATTTCTTCTAAAGCTCGGTAAATTATTTCTCGGATGGATTCCACTTGATTTGCTAAACAGTGTGGATATTAGGGTAAGGATTTCTAACTGTGATTAGTGGACGCGCTCGATACAGTTAGAATATCTATACACGAATACGATTAACATACTAGGGCACCAATGATGCACAAATAGAAAACCAAATCCAAGACATGTTGGAGAAGAGTTTTAATTATATTTGGTGATTCTTATATTCCGTTAGAAACCACTCAGAGTTTTCGTACTATACATATAAGCAGAAATTTGAGAACTGATGACAAGGACTTAACTGTTTCTAATGCGTTCTGCACCATAGTCGGATACCCACGGATAAGTAGAAGACGAGATACCCGTGGGTACCGACAGATTGCTGCTCACCAGTCCCCGAAATCGCTGGAATTCATGCTATGCCAAGAACGTTTTTTTCCGAAGCCCCGTAAAGACCCAGCGGGCACTCAAGTGAATAAAGTTGAAACAACGTTGCAGTTTTTACGTTAAACAACGGTGAAAAAAGGTTGGATATGAAAGTTGAATCAACGGTTGATTTTCACGTTGAATCAACAAGTTGAGGTCTCAAACAAGTTGATATCAAGTGCAATGTCAGTGTAAAGCAAGGCGTTGAAAACGGTTGGAAGTGAAAGTTGAGACTCAGACGTTGATGTCTCACTTGAAGCAGATATGATATCTCAATCTCTCCAACAACAAGGAACGGAGTACAGTTCGTTGTGGTTTGTGATGTCCGGATCTAATTCCTGATATAGAGAGGGCGTATTTTTGTGGTGGTGACGGAGCTCGTACTGTGGGGTTTTTGTTTTTCGTTGTTTTTTTTTTTTTTGTTGGTTTTTTTTTTCGGGTCGTTTCTTTTGTTTTGGTTTGTTTGTTATGGGTTTTTTGGTTTTTTGTTATTTTTTTGTTGGTTGTTTTTTTGTTGTTTTTGTGGTTTTTTGGTGTTTTCTTTGCATTACCTGTTGTTTACAATGTTGTCCTTGGTGTTTTTTGTTTTGCCCACTCCTGCTTTTCGATTGTGTTTCTGTTTTATTTCTTTTTTACGTTTTCGTTGGCGGGTCTTTTTCCCCCTGCCGCCTCCGGGTGATCTTTGAGTTACTTTGAGTGGTCGTTATCCCCCGCTCGTCGTGGTGCGGCTTCTACCAACCCCTGCGTGGGTTGTTTTTCTTGGGTGGGTTTTGGTTTCTTGGTTTTTTTTGTGGTTGATCGCGTTTGGTTCCGTTGTTGTGCGTGTTTGTTGCCTTTTGTTTTTTTTGTTGCTTTTTGGTTTGGCGTTTTTCGGTTGGTTGCGCCCGGGTTGTGGTTTTTTGTTTTGGTATTTTGGTTTTCTTGTTTGGTTTTTCTCTTTTTGCTTTTTGTTTGTTTTTTCGGGAGGACCTGTTGTGGGGTGTGGGTTGGGCTGTGTTTTGTTTGTTGGGGCTGGTGGGTTCGTTTGAGCGCGGTGGGTGATTTCTTTTGGGTTTGTGAGGACTATATTGTTCTTCTGGTAACTCTTGATGTGTTTCTATTTTGTGGGATTTTCCGCGGTGGGTCGGTTACACTTTCTTTTTTTATGCATACTTTGCTTGCCTTTCCTTTCTTCCCGGCCTTGGGCTTTTTTTTTTTTTTTTGTCCTCTTCTTCTCTGATCTTTGGTGGCGCTTTTTTTTCGGCGGTCGGGGCGTGGCCCCATTTTTTTTCTAGCTTTATGTAGGCTGACTGTTGTGTTGATGGTTTAAATTCTTACCGCTGTCGGGTTTTATGTGTTTAATTATTTTCCAGTTTTTGATTTGATAAAAAATAAGCAAGAGTGCTGATGGGGATAGTTTTCTTTAAAACGAAGGTTTCTGTCGATATAATTCAAGCAGGGTATTGAGCATCGAATTTTTCCGAGGTTGATGTAGGGGGAATCAATGGGTTAAATCTGTTATTATAGTATAAGAGTTGATGATTTGTGTTTTAAAGAAGACATATGTTAAGTTTGTTGTAGGAGAGAGATTTATAGCGGGGTTTAGAGTCTCGTTTGTAGATTTCATGAATCTATCAGTGGCGGTCAGGATCTTGGTTTGAATGGGGGGGGGGGGGGGGGGGGGGGGGGGGGGGGGGGGTTCGATGAAGGGAGAATTAGTGATAATGAGTTTGGATGAAGCAAAGTGGGGGGTCCGGGGGGGGGCCAGCGCAGACTTAGGTTTTGGAGGGGGGAGGGGGGGCCCCTTTGGGTTTAATTTAGATTAGCTTAACATAATGATGGAGTTTTTGGTAGGGGCCGGGTATATCAATATTTATGGTGTTATAAAATCGTAGGGTTGTGCCATTAGATTAATTGGATAATGCTGTTGATTTTTATTGTTAGGATCGGGTTTTTATACAGATTAATTTCTTTAGTTATTGCAAGGCTTTTTGGCGGTGTGAATTCAAAGTGGGGGATGCTTTTTCTGGGGCTTTATGTTGGTATATTGGGGTTTTTGTATGTATGGAGGTTTATTGCGTATTGATGTGTTTGTTATTTTTTTTATGTAGCAGTTTGGGTTGTTTCTACTAGTAATGAGGATGATGGTATTTTCGTCACAGAAGACTTTGGTTGCATGAAGAAAATTTTGATTATTTTAAACTCTAAAAAAATATTTGGCCTATTTTACCATTTTAATGCTTCAGTACATTGAATGACAGGCACAAGTTTGTTGATAATAAGATGAGTCATCTAAATGTTTATTTGTGAAATAAGTTTAATTTTGTAGGGTATAAAGTTACGGACATTGGACCATAGTTGTTTTTTTATGATCAGACTAGGTTCATAGAATGAATTTTTATGAATAGAATGAAAATTTTTAATTTATGTTCTTTGAAAAAATATTTGTTGTTGCATGTGTTGGTTGTTATTTGTTGGTGGACTATATATTTTTGCACCCTTTGTGTTGAATTACATTGGTTAAAGGGTGTTGTCTTAAGAGTAAATAGTAGAGTGATCTATTGTTTTTAGTTAATGTAAGTCCTACGTGCAGTTTAATCCATGTGTTGGTGTTGTCATATATGTTTTGATTTTTTGTTGAAAATAACATTCATATGTTTGCGGGGTGTCTTAGAGATATGATGATTTATTGATTTCAAGGTTGGAGGTAAGTCCAAAGATTGATAATCAAATTGACTAGAAAAAGATTCTCCGTATTTTTTTCTGTTTGTTTGTTTCAGTTTTGTCTAGATAAATTTTTATGAAAATGGTTTATTTTTTCTTTTTTACTTTTTGTTGCTTGATTTGTTCTGTGTAAAGTAGAAATTTATAACATTGGAAGCGCTTTTGGGTTTTGGCAAAATGGGATGTTTGGTGTGGATTGTGTGTTTTATTATTTGTGTTTGAACCTTGTGTTCGAGTTAAAAATTCTTATTTTTTGGTATTTTGAGTTTGGGAACTGGTTAAGGAAAAGTATATGAGACATGAATATGTATATAATATATGGTTATAATTTACGATGTTGTGTTTAATATGATAATTTTATTCTGGATATATGATTTTTGCCATTCATTCTCGAGGTTATATGTGGTGTTGAGAATCAATCAATGTGTTTAGTTTTCCAAATAATCAGACTTTTGGTGTGCTCCATTTGATACCAAAAGGGAGAATTCCAAAAGGTAAGAAAATGCCGTTTGTGGGGGATTATTTTTGTACAAAAATCAATGTAAGAATGATGAATAATCAGGGGGGGGGGTTGTGCTGGTAACAATTAATAGGTCTATATAAAACCATGTAATTTCATGTTATTAGATTTTCATTGTATTTTTTGAATTTATTGGTAGAAACCAATACCCCATTGATTATTATATTGTTTAGCTGATGTTTAAATAGAAGATATAGGATTGATGTTTCTTACATAGTGCTTTTTAGTTTTTAGGTTTCTTGGTGGTGTAGATTATAGTTGAACATATTTTGGATTTTTTTTTCTACTAGATTTGTTTAATTATTGGAGCAAATGTGTTAGAAGATATAATTTTAGCATGTGATTTGGGTTCTCATGGTTTTAAAGGGATGAGTTAAATTTCGGAGTATTTCCAAGTAAAATTATTGTATCAGGGTTGTGCTATTAAATCTGGTTGTGATTATAACATGCTATACTTGTATAATATTTTAAAAGTTTGATATTGAAAATTAGGGTACAATCTGAATTTGTTTGCAAATTCATAAATTTTTACTTAATACAGCAGGAGTTCAATGTAGGACTTTCCAGTGTGTGTGGGGTCTGTATTTTAAAGCTTTTTATCTAAAGATTGGTTTTAGTTTTATTTTTTATTGTATTAGTTTTAGAAATAGGAATGACAAACCAAAGTAAATTTATTTACAATATGATGATTGGGAATTGGATAAAATTTAAAGATCAATTTTTTAAAACTTTTAATTATCAGAAAACAATTTTTTTGCTAATGCAAATTTTTTTTTTTTTCTCAAAGCTTGCAGTTTGGAAGTGATCGGATGAGAAAATGTAAGTTAAAGATTTTAATTTGGTTTTTTTGAATTTATACGTATAAGTAGAAATTTTAGCGGTTTAATTTGGCATTATATGCGAGGTTTTGAGGATTGGTAAATTAGATTAGCTCGCTAGAATTTATTTATAAATATTGGTAGGGCTTTTGCAAAGTAATAGATATAAATGGTAAAATTTTGGGTCTAAAATATAATTTTTAATGGAGAAAAGGCTCATTTGCGTATCGTAGAAAGGAGAGATAAATTCTACTTATATGGTTACCGAGATAGAATGTTATAAACATTGCATTTTGAAGGACCAATCTATGTTATAAATATTGATGTACTCCAATGTCATGAAATAAATTGAGTGTTTTAAGACCCTGTAGTATGTTTTGTGCGAATGACACATGACAAGATTATTTATCTATGTGATAATGTACGTTCTCTTTGTGAAGTTTGGGCGGCATCAGAGTTCTATAAACTTATAAAATTGTGTATATTTATGGATTCTGATTTGTTTTAGGATTTTGATGTTGTACTTGTGTATTTTGATGTTGTAATGTGGTATTTTAATGATGTTTGTGTGTTTTTGTGTTGTCTGTGTATATTGTGTGTATGTAATGTGTATTTATGATGTTGATTGATGGTATTTATGATGTTTGTACTGTTGTATTTATGATTGATTGGTTTTGGATTTGATGTGTTGTTGTGTATTTTGATGTATGTACTTGTATTTATGACTGTTGTTGTGTATTTTATATGTTGTAATGTGTTTTATGATGTTGTACATGTGTTTTGTGTTGTTGTGTTTTATGATTTGTTTGGTTTAGGATTTGTGATGTCCAGCTACCGGACAGTGATGGCGTTTACGGGGACTGACCAAAAATGATCGGCAGTGTTCAAGACTAAGTGTAAGTCTAGTGTGATAATAGGTTTATTTTAAGGAATATATTTATCAATTGAGAGGAAGGAAAACTGGATTGCATTGAAAGGATGAACTGCGATGTTGTGCTGTCGTGCCCTTCATAAAAGTTGTGTTAACAATTATTATAAAGTATGGGCGAGTGCAAATTGGGTAGTTTGTTCCTCTAGTACTATTGTTGGAAATGAAAAAATTTATCTTATGAAGTCGATCGTTATCTTATCGTGGGCACGACCAAAATAAAGTTGGTTATCTGTGTTCGATATTGAGGGTAAATATTATAAATGGTGGTTGGGAGTTGGTTTGTTTAAACCGATGGTATTCAACGATATCAGTGTTTGGAGATATCGAACGGGTTAGCTGTAATTTAATTTGTCGCTTCAGTTTTGTTTAAATGAGAGTGTAAGCTAATATTTATCAAGATTATATGTTCAAATTACAGGGCACGTATAATAGCGGCATGCTACATTTAGTTTGGGTAAGGGATATTAGAGGCAGAACAAGGGATGTAAATTTGAATGAGATATTAATCGCTAGATTTACATTTTTGTATGTTAAGGAAGTATATGGTTTATAGACGACTTGATTGTACTTGATGATTTCTTGAATAAACATGTCTGGAAAGAAAGAAAAAAAATTGAAGTAGTAATAAAGAATACTGAGAATGACTTAACAAAACTTCTGAGGATGTTTTAAAGTAAGAGTAGGTTATTAGATATATTAAAAAGGAGGTGCGTGTGGAGTGAAAATAAACTATGTAAAAAGCAATGGTTATTTGAATTAACCGGATGGTGATGCTTAATATGTTGGATTTAGAGATGAACACAAACAATATTAGGACGTTTTATTTCGTTAGTTGTGTTTGACTATGGTATCGGCGGGGGTGGTGTGGTAGGAGGGATGTATTCTTCATGGACTGTTAGTCTAAAATTACCTTTTATTAGAGTTTGTTGCTAATGAATTTGTATATGTTTTTTGGGATTGATTAAGTTTGATACTTGTTTTTTGTATTTTAGTTTTGCCAAACTGGTAAAAAAGATGTCATTAGGTAAAAAGGAGTTTTTTTGTATTGGGGTATTTATTTTATTTTTTGGAAATTTATAATATTTGCCAAAATTTATTGGATAAAGATGAAGTTGAGTTTTTTATTTTTCAAATAATACCCCGGGATTTGTTTGTGTAGTTTTTTAAATTTAGTAAATCTTGAAATAAATGCACAAATATGAATAGAATGTTGAGAGTAAATGGTTGTCAATCATGTAGGAATTGTGAATTGATGTAATCCACGTGGTAGTATTCTTCCGATGTATGAGATTACAGGTGTTGTTTGAAGCAGAGTTGGAAGAGATACTGGGTAGAATTTCAGTACCAATGTCTGAGCAGAGAAGAAATAAGGTAGTTTGTAAATTTTGTAAATATTACTGGGAAAAAGGCGTTTAGTGTTGATAAAATTTTATGGGGGAATTATGATGATATGGGGTGTGGAAAGAAACTAGGGGAGCGAAGGAAGCATGAGTGATGGTTGGGGGAATTATGCTAGAGGTGAAACTCAGGAGGAGGAAGCGGTGGGACTGGAAGTGGATTGGAACTAAAATACTAGGAGAAAGTTTAAGCATTTTTAAAATAATGTTTGGAATAATTGGTAAGAAATGGTTTTTAAAACATTTGGTTCCTTTAAAATTGTATGAAGTAGTTTCCTGCAAATGGATTGGGAGCGGATTGAAATATGGTGGGAGATTGGTTAGGATGAAAGAATAATGCCAAATGGGATTAAAAAAAACAACAAATGTCCAGGGAGTTTGAAAAAAAGGAATAAATATTTAACCCACGATTTTGTTTTGGTAGGGGTTTGTGGCATTTGAGGGGGGGAATATAAACATGATTTTAATTTGGGGAAAAGTTAATGTTCTTTTAATCATTTGTTTTGGATAGTTTTACCGTTGTAGTATATTTTAAAAAAAATGCATTTTTAAAATAAAATTGAAATGTTAATTGTTTTTAATATCATTTTTTGGCAATGTATTTTTTGTAATACATATATGTTATGGTGTTATTCTCTAAATGGCTTAATTATTATTACTTAAGAAAAGATGGCTCTGAATTTGGTCAGTTATTATTTATGGTACGAATGGAATATTTTAGTTATTAATAGTAAGTTATTGGGGTTTTTCTATTTGGAGAATTTGGAGGGAATTTGATTGAGCAATTGTTGGACTAAGTAATTTTATTTTTTACTTTTATCATATCCTTGCAACGCTTTTTGATATAAGGTTTGGTATGTTGTTGTAAATTATGTAGTAGATTAGTTAGTTTTGTGACATTATGTTGCTATGTTTAATTATATCTACTAATATGTCATTTATTTTCTGGTGTGTTGATATAATATGATATGTGATGAAAATTTTTGACTGGAGTGGTGATTGAGGGTAAACGTTGTTTTTTTAAATTGATTTGGGAGATGGAGAACAACAGGTCAGTCCAGTTGTTAATAAAGACTAAGGGGGAGTAGCGTGCCCTTATAAAGGAAATTTGGGCTATGCAACAGCAGGAGGTTATTATATACAGTTGTTTGAGAAAATGTAGAGAGATTTTTGTTGAATTGATATAATGAATGTGAGTATTGTTTTGATTTTTGGTTTTTTGAAATTTTTTTTATCCTTTTTGTTTGTTAATTTTATTGTGTTTGGAAATTTTATTAGTTAAAATGATAAGTATTGAATGGTTTTTTTGTTATAAGTGAGTTTTTTGATTTTTGGAAAAAATTTTGGGAATTCGATTGAAAATATGGAAATATAAGGGAATTTAGTTATATTTGAAACAGGAGTTTTATTAGGAGTTTGGTAAATGCTGTGATTTTTTTTGATAGGTGTTTTTTCAATGGTGGTAGGGTGTACAATAGTGGTTATATAAGATTTTGTGGGTTTTGTTCTGTGTTGGATTGAATTTTTGTTTTTTTTTTTTTTATTTTGAAGGATTGTTAAAAGGTTTTTTTGTGGTTACAGCATGAATTTACTTGTATTTAAGTTGTCTTTAAAGTGAGTACATTTTTATTTTGAATTGTGTACTATTTTGTTTGAAGGGCTGATCCGTGTTGAAGACAAGAATGGTTGTGGTGAGAACGAGGGGAGATTGTATGTAGATAGAACTGGGATTGGTATTATTCTGTTGGTGTAGTTTAGCGGTAATTATTGTATGTATAGTGGTAATTATCTGTGGTGTAGAAGTAGGGTAATTTTGTTTTGTTAAAAGTGGAAGGGGTAATTATAAGTGTTGGTAGTAGTGGATTTTTTTGTTGGTAGTAAAAGATGCGAGGGTAGATGTATATAAGTATGTACGTGGTGAGTAATAGGTGTATTGTAGAGGGAACGGGATGGTAAATAAAGGTAAGGGAAAAGAAGATAAAATATGTGAAAATTTTGTAGCAGATATATGTAGAATGAGAGTTAGAGGTGAATTTACGAGGTTTTTAAAGAAAGATGGCGAAGGTTGGATAAGTATACATGTGAAAGAATTTAAACGAGTGTGGAGGAGGACACCTTGAGTGAGGTTAGTGTAGTTATTATGATACGCGTCGGTAGGAATATAGCCACCGTCGTGGCGGTCATTATCTGTTGGTCGTCAGGGCCCGACCGCGGATTGCAGCATGCAAAAGCCTAGGGGCTTGGAATTGCAGGAAGGCTCGTTGCTGTTACGAAGCTAGGTTGATAGCGTGACAAAGGGGCGAAGGCGAAAAACGTTTTGAATTGGCCAGTGGTTTATGGATATATATTTAATTAAGAGAAGGCGGTCACCGAGCATCGAATCGCTGAATACAGAAGAGCTATTGAACTTTCGCTTCAAGTGAGCACACAAAGTGCGACATTTGCGCATAAAAAGAAGAAGTACCTGTCGGGTCTGCAGAGAGCTCTAGTAGTACGTGAGGGGATGGAAGGTTGGGAGTACATTCCTAGCGTCTCTCACGCCCCACAGAATTTTTTGTGAGCTACTCTAGTGTATACGATCTCTGATGTGCCAAGTGGCCTGCTATTTACGCTCCCCTAGGTCCACTAATCAAGATTAAATGAGCGCAGACGAGGTCAGAGAAAGTCAAAGAGTCTCCATGGATAGCGTTCGGCAGGTGGGGGAGGCTGATGTTTCTCCCTGTCGGTCTCACATCTGGTTTGATCTCGAACTAGCATATCATCGAAATGGATGCGACAAAATAAGATAAAAAAAGACGATGCTAAGGTACATGATGGTGAAACTTTACTATAAGTACAGTGCCTGGTGAAAACATTGTGAGATGTTTGAGTTTTCATATTTCTAGTCATCGGTGGCTTGCCAAAATGTTGAAATTTTAAAATAGGTACCTGTTGGTAGTCCGTACAGTGAGAGTAAGACATTGGTCATATTTCATTATCAGTAACAATAAAGGTCCAAGATAATTGAAACTATTCGGGCGTTCTAACAGATATTTAATACTCCAAAAAACGACGTGCGCGAATTCTTATTATTAGAGAGAGAAGGTGTATGAGAGAGTAGAGGAGAGATACAGAGAGAGAGAAGGAGACGGTAGGGGAGAGAGAGAGAGAGAGGAGAGAGGGAAGAAGAGAGAGAAGACGTTAATGAGGAGATGGTGAGATGAGCGGTTTCGTGTGAAAACTAATAATACTAGAGAGTCATACCAGCGGTTTGGATTAGTCATTTTGACATAATGGCGCATGCTATCTGAACTTGTGAATTAGTGTGGATGGTGTTAAGAAATAGTTGGGTCCATTTTTTTATCTGGTAACTATAGAAAGGCATGAGCTATAGTTATGTCTGGGCAAACTGGTGTTATTCCAGTAACTCATAGTGTTTGGTTCGGTTGAATCTTGTGTTGGTTCAATAATTGTCCAGCGAAAATTAGGTATGCCAGTGATTAGACTTAATAAAAGATAATTTGAAAAAAAATTGTTTTTTAAAAGATAAACGGCTGAGTTTGATTGTTTTTACGTGAGACAACATTTGACACACGGCGCACGTCGTCGCAGAGGGCTGACGCGAATACGTTACGGCTAGATTACAGATCATTATCAGCAATTGATCAGCTATGTAACAACATTTTCACAGTATCTGTGAACAGTAAATAAAGTATCACACCAGTAAAAACCAGAAATTGGCTCCTAAGAATTCACCCCTAGTCATTACCTAACGGTGTAAGGATATCAAGTAATTATAATATGAATAATTAGATTCTAAATTAACAAAATATATCATGTTACTCTGGTGTATTAATAAGTATTTCATTCCAGCACAACGAGCAAAATTATCGTATATCAACGCATAAATGTAACATGTAAAGATACCTCTCTTGAAGTAGCATTTTGGTGGCGTTCGCACAGGTTTAGTGAACTGATTTTACAATTAGGCATTGGTTTGGTTGAGGTAGAGTTATTAAGTGCATAACGGTCCTGGAACTCTCTAAAACGGTATTTATACACAATGTAATTGGTTGATATCATTCCAATCGGATTGTTATTCATCCATATGCTTGTGGGGGTAGTGTTAGAATAGGTTCTCGAAAATGGTCCCTCCCTATTGGTGTCGTATGAGTGGAATAAATTGGTCAGATCCGTCGATATACCGTGGATGGAGACGGAAACTGAAGAGGTTTGTGTCACAGTTCTAGGGGCATGATAAAGATTGTGCTCAATGCTCAAAGGCTAGAGTGCGGGAGCATTGGGAGGCCCTTAATTTGCAAGCGGCTTACTGGAAGTTTGTATGTTATTCATATATGTAAGTTATTCTGTAGTGGGACTAAATCAGATCTGTAATAAGTGCCGTTCAGTAAATTCGAGGCTATTTGTTACTGTTCGGTGTCACCGTTTCTGCTCCCCATTTCTGAATATGGCTGTCCCAGGTCAGGTAGGTTTTCTGGAGATTCTCTAAAACCAAGTCAACAACTTGCAGAATTGTTTATGGGATTTTTGATTAAGAACATGAAAAAGGCATTGTGAGCTTCGGTTATTTTTAGATTTGAGGTCGATTTATTATGGGTTTGTTGCAAAACAAGGGCTTGTGGATTTTATTGGTAGCGATACTGGAGGAGTGCAAGGGTGATCACGTACTATTCTCAGGAAAAACCAGGCACTCAAAAATTTTTAGTGAATGTATCTTTCAAGGGATTCTTGTGTTGTAAGTGATTCCACGCATTTTTGCGCTTATATGGTTGGTACACACCCCACCCTGCTCTCTCCTTTGAAAACATAGTGGAGCATGTATATGGTGGAAATCAATCTGTGTCCGTGGGTGACGGTCGTGTCCGGACTTCTTTGAGGATAGGCCGTGCACATAGTCTGGTTCACGTGGGGTGGTAGGTTACTTATATTTGAGACCGGTGTGTCGCGCTGGAATTCATTGACAACTTGTGTTAGTGAATGAATTTGTATATCAGTTATATAAATAATACTATGTTTCTCACAGAGAAGTCGGTCTGCGGGTGCAGTTTAACCCTCTGTCTTGCCGTCGACATGTATTTGGTAGATCAGGATCATCACCCGAGAAAGACGATGTCTGTTACTTGTGTTGTCCTTTTGTGTGAGATCTGTGTGTCATGATTTGCACGGATCAGTCCGTGCATCGTTTCTGTGTTTTGAACTAGTGGCATACCAATTTGGGCCACATGGGGTTATCATATACTTATGTGTCGTATGCATTACGAATAATATGTTATACTACCTGTACTTAGGACGGTTTAGACAAGAAGCGTCAAAATTGGATTTGGTTTATTTAATATGAAGTCGTGTCCAGTGCCATAACATCTTTGTTTTGCGATCGGCTTCTTGTATTTTGGCACTTGGAGGCATCACGCATGAGAACGACGGTGAGTATTCTGGTTGTTTGTTGTCTGCCGTGCATGTGTGCGCACAAGAGAAGACGACAGAAAGATAGATTGTTTTATATATTTAACAGAGATTGTTTCGGAGGTAAAAGTTATGAAAGATGACATTAATCGATTGTCAGGAGCATAAGGGCTATTAACCAGATCACATACAGAATCGAACTGACCAAATTTTGGTAATACGCACATGACAATTCAAAACCGATAGAAACTGAAAGTTCTAATTTTTTGGTAATAAGTCGAAGAGGAAATCTGACAAATCATTACGGACACACCAATGGAGATTGACAAATATCTCATATCCTATTACGTACATGTAAATTTGATTGAATGTGGTAGATGGTTCTCGTTTCTGGTAAGAGGAGATGAAAGAAATTGAAATTCTCTTCCAATCTTGATTATGGTTCTCTCTAATTTCAAGAGGGAATAGCCTTGTTGTCAAAAACTCGTAATCGGATCTCATGCCTAAAATTCGAACTGACCTGCGTATCCTTGGTATCCAATTACACGGTAATGTCCAAATTTGAGTTGAATTGTGCAACTATTAGCAGAGGATATGATTGTAAGGAACTGGAAACTGCCAAATTTCGTTTAGTTGTTACTGTTCAAGAGGGATAAAACAGTCAAAATCCAGAGAAGCATGAACAAATTTATCTGAACTTGGATGCGCGTATTCTCTCTATGATGTGACATAGGTGTGATTGCGGTTTCCGGTGTATGTGGGGTAAAAAGTCAGTACTAGGTGTGATGTTTTAAATAGTTACATAAATCTATAACGGTCTGATGAAGTTCTAAAATTAGCTAATATGTATAAGGTGTGCAGACTATGATTGATTAAGAGCTCAAATACTGAATGAAATTAGTGTTTCCCATTTGCTAGTAATGGGTTTTATTCTAGTAATTAGGAATAACTCATTATCAAATGATATATAAGTTCTAGGTCTTTCTTTTGGTAGATAGCGGGCTGCGGGTTATGATTCGTAGCGGACGTCGGGTAGGTAGCTACGAGCGACTGAAGGCTGCAATAACAGGTTTCTAGCCCGAGTAGTGCTGTAGGTGAGAGCAGACGTGACACTAGGAGCAACCACACTAGTGGGGGCTAAGGCAGGGATAACAGTATGTAATAAGAAGACTTTTGTCTACGGGTGTGCGTGGCGGTCCTTCCTGTTTGTGTTGGGGGGGGTCTTTTGTTATGGGTCGCCTGTGTGCGTTGGTATTTTTTATGGGGTGTCGTGCGTTTGTGTTGGTGTCGGTGGCCGTTTTTGGTTCCGTGGTGTCGGACGGTTGGCGCGGGTCTCTTGTCTGGTCCGTCGTCGGGGGGGATGTATTATGTGTAAACTGGTAGTTAGTGGTGATATTATTGTTGGTCGTTCGGGGGTGTCTGGTAATTATATGTGCTTGGGTGTAGACGTGCGGTATTTTTTTGAGATATGATCGGCAGTGGCGGTGGCTTCTTGTTTGCAAAAAGACAACTGCTAAAGAGACTTGGGCACCGTACCCAGAAGCAGGCAATTGGGCGGAAGCGGAACGAGATATAATTCTTGATATTATATCAGGATGGCTTGGGGGTGTTCTTTTTTATGTTCTCGAGTCTTTTTTTAGGTTATTGTTTCTTGGCGTCACACACCTTATCCATTGGTCTAATTTTTTTTTTGCCATATGCTCATGTGTTGGTTTGGCGGTTTGTGTTCTTCGTCGTTGTGCATTGGTATTGGTTGTTTTGGGTGTGCTTTTATTTTATGCTGGTGGGGGTTTCTTGTGAGGAGCCAGGGGTTTTTTCTGTGTGTTTTTTTGGGTTTGTGCCTTATATTGTTTGGTTTTTGCCTGGGGTTTTTTGTTTTCTCTGAATATTGTTATCGGTTGGTTGTTAACAGTTTTGTGGTTTTGTTTTGTTTTTTTTCTAGGTTTTTATCTATGGTGACGTTCTGTTTCCTGACGCCTGAGGGAGGATGTGTTAGTGTTTGGCTTCGGCAGTAGACGTGTGTTAGTGGCCATCTCGTTATGCTTTAAAGGATCACAACCATGAGCTCTCTCTGATCTGTGTGGTGTATCTCCCGCGAAGAGCCACGGTACTTAACTGTTTCCGAGGCGACTCGCACATGAGTAGATAAGAAGCTAGTTAAAGATATTGAGCTAGGCTGACAAAGCACTTTTGTTAACTGGGGGGACGCAGGCTAGAGCCATGAGGTTTATATTCGCGAATGAAGCCGGGACGCAGAGAGCCGTGAGTAAACAGATAACTATGACAAAATGGTCATCTATATATCGACAGAGTGCGTCGTAACCCGGAAGCAGACGCATAACGATGTGCCACTCCTCAATGGGGAAGCATATCAGCGCGCCCCCTAAGCTGATACTTCACGGTCCGCCAGCTCTTAGGCGGATCATATGGTACTAGCAGAGAGTGTCACTAGTTTTACTGTTTCTTTGTTTAGTTTTTCTGGCGCCCAGCTGTTTGTTGGGCCTCGTGGTATCGGGTGTGCTTTTTGTTTCTGTCGGGTGTCTTGTTTTTGTTGTTTTGCTAGATCTTTGTTCCCGCGATGTCTTTTTCCCGGGCTGGGGTTTGCTTTTGTTCCGTGCCTGGTTTGTTTTGACCTTTGTTTTCGTGTTTTTCTTCCTCCCCTCCGCGCCCTGTTATCTTTTCGCCGATTTGTTCTGGTAATTTTCTTCTTGGTTTCGCCTTGTTTTTTCCCCTGGCTTGCCCTCTTATGCTGTTTTTAGTGTGTTTGGTGTTTCTTCTGCATGTCTGGTTTTGTCTTGGACTGTCTGTGTTGTCATTACCCGGCCTTCCTTGGTTCCCAGTTTTTGGTTCGCATGTTCTTTTCTGCTTTTGTGGTGTCTTTTTTTTGGTAGTCTCTTTTCGTTCGGGGTGTTTTTTGTGTGGTTGGGCTTATCTTATGCCCCCCTCGCCCCGTTCCGCCGTGTCAGTTGGTCCCTCTTTTTCTGTTGCTTGTGTCCGGCTGCCGTCACTTCGCGTCGTTGCTATTTTTCTTGTCATGCTATGTGGTCCCGCCGCTTCCCGTCGTTCGCTCTTTCATGTCGTGCGGTC
>CAJDSM010111492.1:522-12685 GCA_903981925.1 Ostrea lurida
CTTTTCTTATTTTTACAATGGGCAGATAACTTTTCAAAAAAGTCCGAAAAGATTGGCTTACCATAATTTATCGGTCATGTGAATTTCATCCACTTCACTTTCACAATTATTTAAATATAGACATTTCATCACCCCTTCATTATATATTTAAAAAAACCCACAATATTACATAGTTCATACCAGTTGTTACCACAGTCATAAATATCACAACATTATTGTCACATACAAGATGTTATTAGAGCTTCACCAAGCACTTATACGTGTATCACAGGCTACCTAGGATAAACCAATAAAGCAACAATAGTGTTGATGAGTGAGCATCCCCTGCATACTGGTTATTCCTGTAAATTCGTATGTTCTTAAGTTTATTATATACAAAAAGGCGAAGTTAACATCGTGTCAAACGTAATCATAATCCAAAAAACAAATACAAAATCGAGTGTAGGGCTACACAGACTTCCGACAAAAGCGAAGGTAGGATCAGGTGCCATGGAGGAGTAAGCATCCTCTGCTGACCGGTTACACCCGCCTTAATTTTCAATTCCCGAATATAATTCATAATTTAGTTCAAAGTAATGTGTACCTTGTATAAGAAACCATCTTCCACGTACAAATTCAAATTGTGATTGCTGATGGTCATTTAGCGCTGGCAATCTTTACTATTGATAATGAATTTAACGCATTGATTTTGTAGACCTGTATACTATATTTATTCTAATTCTTTTGTAGACACCAGACCTGAAAGAAATATAGCTCGTCCCTCATCATGAAATTTACCGTGTTTTCCTGTGGCTTCAGTTTTATCGTAGTAGACATTGTTTTCTTCCTTTACAAAACTGGCGAGTCCATGTTGGACGCCACAACTCGTCCGTATTTGATTCGCGCAGTGTGTTACGAAATGTTCAAGGACGAGCGCGGTAGAAACGAGACCACGTGCATGAATTTGGACAAATATCCAATACTAGAAGACTACGTTCAAAGTCTGTCAGGGGATTATTTGATTTACTACAGGTTGCTTTTAAATATACCTGCCATTGCCTTATCATTGTTTTGTGGTTCGTATAGCGATCGCTATGGAAGGAAAATTCCCATCCTGCTACCCAGCTTAGGGAGTGTGTTCGCCGTGATGCTGTATATTGCTAGTAACATGGTGCCGGAACACAGGATAGCGCTCATTCTAGGAGGTTCTGCTGTTCAGGGATTTTTCGGTAAAAGTTCTGTGATAACTATGGCTGTAAATAGCTTCGTGTTCGATTTGTCGGAGGCGGGAGATCGCACGCGGAATCTCGGGAAACTTCTAGCTATGAACTTTTTTGGATTATTTATGGGATCGTTGCTCTCTGGCATCTTCCAGGACGTCCTTGACCTGAATGCCGCGCTTGTGTCAGTAGTTGTTTTTCACGGAGCTTCCATTCTGTTCACGATATTCCTAGTGGATGAAACTGTGGAGCGGAACGAGATCGAGGAGGACAAGAACCCGTCCTGTGAGTTGTGCGAGGTGTTCAGACCATCCAACATTAAGGAAACGCTCGCTGTAATGTTCAAGCCTCGTTCTGGAAATAACAGGGCCATTATTCTGATGCTGTTTATATTTTCCCTAATAAATCAGACGTGTAAAGTAGGAGAGATGGACATAAAACCTTCATCTTCGTTACGAGAAGTCCGCTGAGCTGGTCCACAGTCTTGGTACGGATACCTTCTCTCGTTAGACTACGCTCGTTAATGGGGCTGGTTTATTTATTTGTCTTCCTTTATTCTCCAATAAGTTCATGCTATCAGATGTTACGATAATGATGCTAGGAATCGGTTGTAAATTCGTGCGATTGATATGGGCGGGGTTCTGTGACGAATCCTGGATGGTGTTTGTTTCCGTTGCTATAGGAGCAATGGCGGGGATGATCACTTCCGCCCTGCGCTCTTTGATCAGTAAAGCCGTGCACGTGGACGAGGCGGGTAAAATGTTTTCTCTCCTCTCCTGTGGCGAAACGTCATCCAAATTCCTTGGCACACTTATATTTGTCAACCTGTACAGTGCCACAGCTCACATATTCCCCGGCATAGCGTTTATAGTAGAGGCGTTAATATACCTAATTCTGCTAGGAATTCTAGTGATCATGTTTAAACAGCTGCGAGATCTTCAGAGCTATGACTTGTTACAATCACTCAAAGATCAAACAGACTATGGTACTACCGGAAGTCACAAATCCATTAAGGACAAACGGTTACCGGAAATAGATGAGATGGAGGAAAACCAAGCCCACCCGTCCATGTACCCGGCCAGCACACCTTGATCAGCCCCCCGGAGATGTCATCATGTTACGTACCAGTGTTCAATGCTAGAAATCAAACGAGAATCTGTAGATGAATAAAAGATGCCAAATCATTTGTGACAGTGTTGTATGGTAACTGCTTAGCTGACTCTTACTTTGATCTTTTAGTGTAAACTAATGTCAAATAAGCATTTTGCATTGGAGACTTTAGACGGACTCTCTCTCTCTCTTCGATCTCTCTCTCTCTCTCTCTCTCTCTCTCTTCTCTCTCTCTCTCTCTCTCTCTCTCTCTTGGTATCTATCAGTCTGTCTGTTTGTCTGTCTGTCTAGCGATAAGATTGAGAGTTCATCCGACTAGTTTTAGCCGGGTACCCGGCTATAGGCATGGCCTGCTCTGCGCGTTAGTAATCCGGAAACGGCCCAACAACCGCCAAAATAAACGTAACGCTCTTCATAATCAATCCATCATCGTTGGAATACTAAATCCATTGATAACTCTTTATATTTTCAAACCAAGATTTGATATTCAAAAATAGTTTGAAAGCAGAGGATTTTGTATTTGTGTAGCGGACAATATACTGCCTCTCTAGTGAGCTGGCGAGATTTTCTGACGATGATGTAAAGTTTCTATCTTGATCACGCAAGTTAGCAACGGTTAGCGTGGTTAGCACCTGGTATGGTATGGTGACCGTTACATGTTACACATAAGAATTTTTCACTCATATGGAGACGTCACCATTGCCGGTTTAGTGGTTGTTTTTTTTCAATGCAGTACCCGGCCTCAGTAGATTTTAATAGTACTTTTGATTTTTACTATTCCTGATGAAGAAACTAATCGTGTTCAATGTATATAATCCAGAAAAAAAGACGAATCTACATAAGCAGTACACACACATGATAACACGCACGGCGCTCCCTATATACTCGTAAAAGTATGGACAAGAATAAAATTGGACGCAAGCGTAAACAATCCAGCTGCAAACCACTTGTTTCTTTTTAACAAAAATATGTGGATTTGAAATGAACAAGAGTAAAAAGGCACAGTGTGATTACCAAGAAACATTCTCTGACATACATGTAGACAAAGTGATGTCAAACCAAGCACTTTAAATGTAGATGCTCTAATCATCTATACGTGTATTAAATATGAAAGGGTCATAAATTTGCGAATGAAAAACTATTTGAGTTATTGCTTTATATGAGAAGTTTTCAACAAATATACACAAATACGTCACAATCCAGAAAACTATATAAGTCTTCCTTGTATCAGTGATTTTTTTCGGATTTTAAAATTACCACCCCCTCCCTTTGAAATTGGGAAAAATTAGCGACATTTTCCTGAAATTGGGAAACATCATTTGTAGTAAATTAGAGTGATAAAAATGCATAAAATAATATAAAATTAAAGAACAACAAATGTTTTTTTAGGTTCATTTTATATCTGATTAGAAATCATGAAATAAATATTTTTTTTTAACAAATAGATGACTACTATTTATTTTTTACAATTACTCATTTCTAATTTCATATTTAAAAAAATGTCAGCATTTGGATTTCTTTAAATCTAAAGTTGTGAACTGGCCTAATATTTATTAGGTTTACAGAACATCCCTCCTGATTGTAGGGTTTTTCCTGATTTTAGTGACACCTTACAGTATTGAACATTTCCTGTTATTAGCCTGACCCTTCATTTGTCAACAACAAAGGTTTTGTATCTGGAAACTAGGCTATATATATGCTACAAATCTGCTTTATAAATGGATACCTCTGTTGTTTTACACATTCATCACATATTTGCATGTGCAGTGGTATGGAGAATAAAACTGGAATGAAAAAACGTTTTTCTCTTTGTCAGCAAAAATAATTTATATACGGTGATTTTTGTTTTGATTTCCTCTACATTTGAAATTGGGAAAATAGTATCTCTGATGGAAAAAATACCCAATTTTTGGGAGGGGAAACTGCCGAATATCGGTGGTATTTTGACCCACAAAAAATCACTGTGTATGGCCAGTGCTTTTGTATTATTGTCGTTGATTAAATTGGAAATTTTGCAATATATTCCCTGTCTCACAAAATCTAATTAAACATGATTTTGAAAAGATTAACCATAAAAAAGTATACACATATTACATGAGAATAAATTTTCTACAACAGAAAATATATAACTACCGTTTAAAGAGGATCTTTGTTTAAGATGATGCCAAACTCCAACATGATAATCCTGTACTTCAGATTTTGGTTGAGCACGATTTGCTACATAAGGAAAATGTTTTGTTTATTACTTCTATTTTTTTGAAAATGTGTTTCAAAATACATTTTTTTAAGAAACATCAATACCATGAAACATACTTATTAAATTCTATACTTTATTATTTTTTTCTAAATTTAACATGTTCATAATATCTCCGCACAGACACACGACAAACTGTCATATATTACAGGGGCGGTCGGTACAATTGTAATTATCGGGCTTGGTTGCGCGGGTGTTTGTTGTTTTTTTTCTCGTGTACTAAACATCTGGATAGATTTATCTTTGAAAATATAATAAGCTATTAGCTGCATTCTCAACCATTTCCCAACATGTGCAATGATAATTTTAAAAATAGAAAAAAAAAGAAAACGAATGATGAACATTGATTTATTGATGCGGAAATCCACGAGTACAATTATTAACATTATATAGAGACAGCTTCAAAAGAGGAACACGTTTTGTCTTGCGAGAACAAAAGACCTTTGACATTTATTTAATCAGATTGAAGGCCTTTGGATAATGATACGTGTAGAAATGTATCAAAACCAATATTACTACTCAAGTAGGTGGTGATTCTTTCCCCTAGAATGTGAGCGTTTGAAGATTAAATTTATAAATTACATGTAGCAAGGAATGTCAACGATAATATAACCATGAACATAAAAGTGTGTTATTGTACCAAATGAAATAGAACTAAAGTAGATTTTTGATTCACTGATATACAGTGATGTAGAAATGAAGTAAATAACAACAGACCTGCGGGGTGGGTAAGGGTGTTTTAAAAAAATTCCAAAATCTGGAATGAAAATAATTCAATAGACCCCCCCCCCCAAAAAGAAACCAAACTTAAACCGTATTTCCATCTTATATATTACAAATACACACCATATATCAGTACAACATGTGAGAGTGTGTAAACATGTGAGACCAGTGTACAGCATCTGAGACCAGTGTAGACCATGTACAACATCTGAGACCAGTGTACAACATCTGAGACCAGTGTAGACCAGTGTACAACATCTGAGGCCAGTGTACAACATCTGAGACCAGTGTAGACCAGTGTACAACATTGAGACCAGTGTACAACATCTGATTACCAGTGTACAGCTCTGAGACCAGTGTACAACATCTGAGACCAGTGTACAATATCTGAGACCAGTGTCACACCATCTGAGACCAGTGTAAAACATCTTGAGACCAGTGTACACCATCTGAGACAGTGTAGACCAGTGTACAACATCTGAACCAGTGTACATAATCTGAGACCAGTGTACAACATTTGAGACCAGTGTAGACCAGTGTACAACATCTGAGACCAGTGTAGACCGTGTACAAACATTTGAAGCCAGTGTACAACATCTGAGACCAGTGTACATCATCTGAGACCAGTGTAGACCAGTGTTCAACATCTGGGACCAGTGTAGACCAGTGTACATCATCTGAGACCAGTGTAGACCAGTGTACAACATTTGAAGCCAGTGTACAACATCTGAGGCCATTGTACAACATCTAAGACCATGTACAACATCTGAGGCCATTGTACAACATCATGAGACCAGTGTACAGCATCTGAGACCAGTGTAGACCAGTGTACAACAATCTGAGACCAGTGTACAACATTTGAGACCAGTGTAGACCAGTGTACAACATCTGAGACCAGTGTAGACCAGTGGTACAACATCTGAGACCATGTAGACCGTTGTACAACATTTGAAGCCAGTGTACAACAATCTGAGACCAGTGTACATCATATGAGACCAGTGTAGACCAGTGTACAACATCTGAGACCAGTGTACATCATCTGAGACCAGTGTAGACCAGTGTACAGCATCTGGACCAGTGTTACAATATCTGAGACCAGTGTAGACCAGTGTACAACATCTGAGGCCAGTGTACAATATCTAGACCAGTGTAGACCAGTGTACAACATCTGAGACCAGTGTACAATATCTGAGACCAGTGTACAATATCTGAGACCAGTGTAGACCAGTGTACAACATCTGAAACCATGTACAACATCTTGAGACCAGTGTACACCATCTGAGACCAGTTGTACAATATCTGGACCAGTGTTACAACATCTGAGACCAGTGTTACAACATCTGAGACCAGTGTACATTATCTGAAGACCAGTGTAGACCAGTGTACAACATCTGAGACCAGTGTAGACCAGTGTACAACATCTGAGACCAGTGTACAATATCTGAGACCAGTGTACAACATCTGAGACCAGTGTACAACATCTGAGACCAGTGTACAATACCTGAGGACCAGTGTACAATTCTGAGACCAGTGTACAATATCTGAGACCAGTGTACAAAAAGCACCTGAGACCAGTGTACAACATTCTGATACCAGATGTACATCATCTTGAGACCAGTGTACAACATCTGAGACCAGTGTACAGCATCTGAGACCAGTGTACAACATCTGGGACCAGTGTACATCATCTGAGACCAGTGTACAACATCTGAGACCAGTGTAGACCAGTGTACAACATCTGAGACCAGTGTAGACCAGTGTAATTATCTGAGACCAGTGTGCAACATCTGAGACCAGTGTAGCCAGTGTACAACATCTTGAGACCAGTTGTACAACATCTGAGGCCATTGTACAACATCTGAGACCAGTGTACAACATTTGAGACCAGTGTAGGACAGTGTACAACATCTGAGACCAGTGTAGACCAGTGTACATCATCTGAGACCAGTGTAACCAGTGTGTACAGCATCTGAGACCAGTGTACAATATCTGAGACCAGTGTAGACCAGTGTACAACATCTGAGGCCAATGTACAATATCTGAGACCATGTAGACCAGATGTACAACATCTGAGACCAGTGTCAATTATTAGACCAGTGTACAATATCTGAGACCAGTGTAGACCAGTGTACAACATCTGAGACCAGTGTACAAACATCTGAGACCAGTGGTAGACCAGTGTACATCATCTGAGATCAGTGTACAATATCTGAGACCAGTGTACAATATCTGAGACCAGTGTAGACCAGTGTACAACATCTGAGACCAGTGTACAACATCTGAGGCCAGTGTACAATATCTTGAACCAGTGCTAGACCAGTGTAAAACATCTGAGACCAGGTGTACAAATATCTGAGACAGTGTACAAACATCTGAGACCAGTGTACATACATCTGAGACCAGTGTACATTATCTGAGACCATGCTAGACCAGTGTACAACATCTGAGACCATGTAGACCAGTGTACAACATCTGAGACCAGTGATATCGAAGTCAACATCTGAGACCAGTGTACAACAAACTTGAGACGCAGTGTACAATACCATCTGAGACCAGGTGTACAATTATCCTGAGACCAGTGTACAATATCTGAGACCAGTGTACAACTATTGAGACCAGGCAACACTGACTTACAACATCCTGATACCAGTGTACATCATCTGAGACCAGTGTACAACATCTTGAGACCAGTGTGTACAGCATCTGAGGACCAGGGTACAACATGTGGGACCAGTGGTACATCATCTGAGACCAGTGTTACAACATCTGAGACCAAGTGTAGACCAAGTGTTACAACATCTGAGACCAGTGTAGACCAGTGTGACATTATCTGAGACCAGTGTGCAACACTTGAGACCAGTGTAGACGCAGTGTACAACATCTGAGACCAGTGGTACAACAATCCTGAGGCCAATGTACAACATCTGAGACCAGTGTCAACAATCTGAGGCCATTGTCAACACTGAGACGCAGTGTACAGCATCTGAGACTAGTGGTACAACATCATGAGACAGTGTAGACCAGTGTACAGCATCTAAGATTCAATGTAGGACCAGGTGATAACAGCTATCTGATGACCAGTGTACAACATCTGAAGACCAGTGTAGACCAGTGTACAACATGTTGAGACCAGTGTAGACCAGTGTACCAGCATCTGAGATCAATGTTAGACCAGTGTACAGCATCTGAGGGACCAAGTTACAACATCTGAGACCAGTGTACAACATCTGAGACCAGTGTACAAACATCCTGAGACCAGTGTACAACATCTGAGACTAGTGTACACATTGAGACCAGTTACAACATCTGAGACCAGTGGTAACACTCTGAGACAGTGTACACGTCGAGGACCAGTGTACAACAATCTGAGACAACAGTGTACAACATCTGAGACCAGTGTGACCCAGTGTACAACATCTAAACGGAACCTGAGACCAGTGTACCAACATCTGAGACCAGTGGTACAACACTGAGACTGAACATCTGAGACCAGTGTACAACGTCTGAGACCAGTGTACACCATTTAGTAAATTCTAGACCGGTAGACATGTACAACATTCTGAGACCAGTGTCACAACCTGAGACACATGCTAGACCAGTGTACAACATTCTGAGGACCAGTGTAGACGCAGGTACAACATCTGAGACCAGTGTACAACAGGTCCCTGGACAGAACACTGCCAGTGTACAATATCTGAGACCAGGTACATACATCTGAGACCGATTGTACAACATCTGAGAGACTAGTGTACAACTCTGAGAGACCAGTGTACAACATCTGAGACCAGTGTAGACCAGTGTAACAACATCTGAGGGACTTTATTGTACAACGTCCTGAGACCACGTGTAGACCAGTGTACAATATTGAGACCAGTGTACAGCATCTGAGACAGTGTACAACTCTTGAGACCAGTGTACAACATCTGAGACCAGTGCTACTAACATCTGAAAGACCAGTGTAGACAGTGTACAACATTCTTTGAGACCAGGTAGACCCAGTGTACATTATCTGAGACCAGTGTGCACATCTGAGACCAGTGTAGACCAGTGGTACAACATCGTGAGACCAGTGTACACATCTGAGGCCATTGTACAGCATCTGAGACTAGTGTTACAACATCTAGACAATGTCAGACCAAGTGTACAAAATCTGAGACCAGTGTACAACATCTGAGACCAGTGTAGCCAGTGTACAGCATCTGAGACAGTGTAGACCAGTGTTACATCATCTGAGATCAGTGTACAACATCTGAGACCAGTGTAGACCAGTTGTACATATCTGAGATCAGTGTACAGCATCTGAGGACAGTGTACAACATCTGAGCCAGTGTAGACCAAGTGTACAACATCTGAAGACCAGTTGTAGACCCAGTGTACAGCATCTGAGACCATGTACAACATCTGAGAACCAGTGATACAACATCTGAGACCAGTGTAACAAATCTGAGACCATGGTGGTAGACGCAGTGTATATTATCCTGAGGACCAGTGTTACAACATCTGAGAACCAGTGCAGGCGCATTGTCGTGCAACATTTAGACATACTTCATAACCCGTCATGGGGCGTTCAATTTTCTTAATGTTTCTTTCATTTTCTTAACAACGACATTTTTAATAGAAGTTACCATGTGATTGTTTTTGCCTTTGGCACAGGAATTGGGTCACAGGGTCTTTATTTTTCTAAAGAAAATAACATTGTAAAACCTTCTCTCATGGTTCGTAATCTTTTAGCCATATATAGCATTTCTTGATGCCCAGCTTCTGTTAGACTCTTACGTTTTAAATCAAAATAATATACATAGCTAGGTCCAATCACCATAACTAAAATATCAAACGTCTTTTTTGTCATATTATCTGGATACACCTTTAATAATATTCTATGCATTTTTTAACACGCGACTCTCTTTTTTTGTTCATCGCCTAAGAAAAATTAATGAGTATTTCACCTAGCGTTTATCTTTCTAAGCTTTAGATTTTTTTTTTTCAAAATACATGAATATTGCTAACGACAAGGTTTTCAATCCGAGCCAATTGCCTTCACAGTATATCTTAGCGTCTTTTTCTGTTATAATTTGGTGGATTTTTACAATGTTCATTATGTTGTAACAGTCGAAGGGCGACCTTGGCAAGCCAGCATCATTTGAGTGCCGTTAACTTGTTTTAAATTCAACAGTATTTCTATTCACTACAGTAGAGCTATAGTTCAACATTAAAATTCCTGATAGGAGACTTAGCGGTCAGAATTGTCAGTGTTATTTTTAGCGTTAGAGTTGAAGCTTTGTAAAACAAACAAAAACAGTATATTTCATATTACATTAAATGTTCGTGATTTAAGGGACCACGTTAGGCCATTACTATCATACCACAGTTCTCTGACCTTGTTAAAAACGATTATCGCAGGATCAATTACAAAGCACTTTGTGCAATAATTGAGAAATCATTGGAAAGATATTCTTATATACCCAATCTCCTGTCGTATTAATTTCTAGCCGCCGGTCATACATCTATAAAAAGTAATAATTTCTGAACTTTCTCGCGCACTCGGGAATTACCCGTTGGTAAACAAAGCGCCAATTAAATCTGTACCCGGACCCGCTATGACACTCGTTTTCCATATCTCTGATTATTTTAAGACGATTAATTGTAGCACAAGAGTATTTGAATTTAACATTTAAAACTCCTCTGATTTCTGCGTGTCATAAAAAAACCTATTCTACTTAGATCAATATAAAATACTAATTGTCTCAAGGATTAAAGTCGTTAGCTTTCATTGATCTATTTTCTTGAGTCGTATAATCGGCAGCAAAAATACGTTGAGGTGTTGCAGAGCGCACTCTATGACCCAAATCTATTTCGCTTGACATCCTTTAGTGTGTGAGAACGTACGAATGCGTTAGTAGAATAACTAATACCTATTTCATAATAATCAAAATAAATAAATTTATGCGTCACGTGATACAAAAGAAATAATGTATTTTGCAGGATTTTGGGCTTAGTATTTGATTGTAGCAAATACATGTACAAATATAAATTTTCCTTATTGGTGTAATTAATTCCTCAGGCAAAAAAGAAATACCGGTACATGATATAATAGATACACCCAGAACCCCCCCCCCAACAAAAAAACCCCCATTAAATAAATTTTAAATAAAATTCAAGGAGCTTAGAACCCATTAATTTTTCCTTTTGTTTTACAACGATTGCCAAGGTGATTCGCCTCCAAAACGGTAACAACGGCATTACCCAATATGGATACATATCCTTGTAATATTTCTAAGGTGTAGTACATGTATGTATTTTCTCACCTTGATAGATAATCCGCCATTACGGGTCAATTCTGGTCGGACGTTTTTTCATAGCCATTTGGTTAAGCCTTTCATACACTGATTTATTGACTACGGATTATTTACTCCGTTTATGGGGCTTCACGGGGGATGTGACCGATCTACAGGGAATGCTTACTCCTCCTGGCACCTGATCCCACCTCTTTGGTGTGCCCAGGTGTCGTGTTTACTAAAACTTTTGTTTTGTATTTATTTGAGAATTTGTAGTACATGTAACTTTCAAATTATTCTAAATAATGTTCAGGTCCAAATATTTTTTTTTCCATTTTCCCCAAAGTTTGTCGGAATTTTTAAAAATTCACATAATTCAATTGCAACAAACTTCTCAACTTTGTATTTGGAAAAAAAAATTGTAGTAATCCAGTAATATTTAGGAGTTTTTGTTTTTTTGAACAATTAAAAATGAGTTTAGGATTTCATTGGCTTTTAGTTTTCTTAAATACAATTATGTACATATCTGGGACTAGGAGAAAAAAGAATCTATATTTTCACTACAAGGTCATTTTGGTCCCCACCATTATCTCTCTCTTTTT
>CAJDSM010111498.1:1497-15209 GCA_903981925.1 Ostrea lurida
AAAGGAGAATTCCCGAGATTATCTTATCAGGTATCGATTGATCTATTGTTAATCCTTGAGTTGTTACTGATTTGTTGTTTGGTCTGTTCGGCTATGTTCACTAATCATAAATTAATTGAAATGCTGAAATTAAAAACAATTGTGTGTCCATATATTTTACTTTTAAGTTCATGATAGGATTTAATCTATTTAATATACTTTTTTTTTTTTAATATTGAATTCGATTTACAATGAAATTGAAAGTGAATTTTTTTTCTATGACTATAATGTCGATTGTTATGTAAGGTGACGGTCTCGTCTTCTTGAGTGTAGATAGCTGTGGGGATCAAAAAATATTCTTTCTCGTGGAAAATAATAAAAATAAACTAGACTACGTGGTCCTTTTAGTCGGGACTAATACCTCCCCGCGTGGCACCACATAATATTATGATGGTAAATAACTCCAGTACTTTCCCCACCTCAGATTTATCCAGATGAGATGTTCTATTGGTCTATTTTAGTTTGTAAATTGTAAAATGTTCTTTAAAATTTGTGAATCAATTATAATACCAAAATCGTGATTAGCTGGTTATACTCATAGTGAATAACATTAATTATAACCGGATAATTGATAGAGCATTTATATTATAATTTTGGTCAAAGTACTCTTTCTTTGTTGTATTTACAGCATTTCTCTCGTTCTTGATCCCTCGCTACTCCGATCTCTACTGCACCATATAATTTATTGCAAATATTTTTTTGATTATATGTATGCATGATATGTACATTCAATAAAATTAAGGTACATAAACAGGTATTTGTCACTTGAAAAATGCATGTTAATTTGTTTTTGAAATTACACTCCAAATTGAGATCCTCCTCTTCCCCCCCTTAATTTGCTCTTAATACTTAAATAGTATATTTTTTCTATCAATTCAAGTATAAGTAAACTGGAAAGTAAATATTTTGACAATAAGCCTCAAGTCAAAAAACAATATACATAAAGTTCAGAGAAAAATTCAGGAGTCAACTATTATTAATCCACAAAATAGATAATACTAATAAGGGAAAAGGTGATTCCATTTAAGCGTGAATATCTGAGCAAATTCCAAATGTTTGTATTTTACCCTTCTTGTTGTACGGTATAAATATACCACTCCTGTAATGTATGAACAGCGCAAAAATAATCAAGGTTTCAGATATCATAGGTAGATATTTTCACAAACAACAGTTTCCTTAAGGTTAGTCGGCAGAATTACCTAATAAGATTTATCTTTTAACAAAAGTAAAAACTAATTCCAAAATGTTATTTAGTATCGAAATGATTATAACAACATTAAGACGTTAAGTATATCTGAAAATATTCGTGCATAAATTTTGTCTATTGTACAACGGATCCAATATCAAGCCTACTGATGTAGTTAAGGTAGCGTCCAACAGCAAATGGATATGGTACGAATATCTAGGTAGAAACACACAACTCTTTTAGTGAAATTTTGAATCGTACTACTAACAAAGTAAATGGATTTTAAGTTTAGCTGCATTTCATCTAAGCGTGAGACTATCTGAAATTGCCGTGGCAATAATCTGATCACTTCCACAAATACCACACCTACACTAGTTGTATATTAACCAGACATATATGATTCACGGATCCTGATATCCTGGTAAGAAACACAACACGATTAACTTTAACGGTTAAGTCCCCAAATAGTCCCGAAAGCTCTAGACCGAACATTAAAACATAATCAATATGTCAATTCCCAGTCCAGCTGAATTTCATTAAGCGTGATATCTGAAATTTCCATGTCATATCTGACACCACAATATCACTCTTTTGTATCAAAACAGGAGAAAGATAGGTCACCATAAGGTCTAGGTAGAAATTAAAACACACAACCCGATAATGATACATCCTCAAACAATATAAGTGAAATTCTCGGATATGGAGCTTTCATATTCTTGAAATTCAACTTTTAATGTATTTAGTAGCTGATTTCACTAAACTTAATACTCCTGCTTTCCCTTGGATATTCTGGTACTTATATCACTTCCCTGCTGGTATGAACAGGGCTGCAAAGTTAGGACTATCAAGAGTATTCTGCGTTATGATAAAACACAACTATATATGTTGTAGTATCAGGAAATATGTGAATTAATTTTGCACGCCAGTACTACTAATCAAATATCATTAAATAATAGATTACTTGATTCTCGATTAAAAGGACGATAGCTTGATCTTGAAATATTACGGACACCCGATGGCATAAGGACTTTGCTGACACCCAAAATCCAACTCAACTGTTGTAAGTAACACATCCCCCAAGCCGCAAAGATAGGTCTGAATATCTGGGAAAGAAATTCACAGGCAGACTCTTTAAGGGTATTGCGCCACAAGTAGTGAAAATTTGGCGGTACTGGATTAATCAAAATGTGATTAGGTAGGGCGTGGAGGTTTAAATGCGTGTTCCTGAAATTCGTAGGCATAACTTCTGACACCAATATCCTCCGCGTTGTATGCTAACGAGGCAAAAGATAAGGTCTGATATGTGAGTAAAAAACAACACACTCCCTTAGGTAGTATCATAAATGATCGAAAATTGAGCGTAACAATCTTTCACTGTATTAGTAGCTGATTTCATTAAGCGTGAATATCCCTGAAATTGCCATGGCATAGGTTCTGACAGCTTATATCATTCCTTTTTGTAGAACAGGAAAAGATAGGTCAGATTGTATGGTAGAGGGAACACACAACATCCTTAAGGTAATATCATAAATAGTCGAAAATTAAAGGGTACAGGACCGTAATCAAAAATGATTAAGTAGCCTGATTTCCATTAAGCGTATATCTGAAATTCCATGGCATATTCTGGTTACTAATATTCACTCGCCTGTTGTAAGGTGAATCAGGTAATTTCAGGTCAAGGGAGTATCAGTGTGAGAGAAAACACAGTGGTTCCTTAAGGTAGTCAGCAGAAATATGAAATTTGACGCGGTACTACTAGATCAAAATGTATTAGTAGGCTGGATTCCATTAAGCGTGGATAATCTGAATATTCCGTGGCATAGGTTCCTGACATCCCCTATCACCTACTGTTGTATAACAGCGCACACCAAAGAAATAAGGTCTGATGGAGGGTCTGGTAAGAACACCACAACTCTTTAGTGAAATTTTGAACGTACTACGTAACCAAAATTATTAAGTAGCTGGGTTTCATTGCGTGATATCTGAGATTGCGCGCGTGGAATATCATATGACATCACAATACCACACTACTGTTGTACACTATAAACCGGGCAAAGATAGGTTCTGAATATCTTGTAGAACACACAAGGTTCTATTTTAATAAGGTTTAATCCATCCAATTTAGTGAGGGACTTTTATGAGAGCGAACTACTCCAAATCAATTATAGTTATTAGTAGCGGGATTATATCATTATAAAAAGGACGGTAAAGATATCTGAAATTCATCATGTATCATTTTTCAGACTACCCAACCTATCACTCCTTTTTGTATCAACAGAAAAATAAGATATAGGCGTCATTATTCTGGATATAGAACACTTTACAACTCGCTTAAGACTATCACAATAGTGAGATATTTTCGATGGTTTTACTAACTAATCAAAATGTATTAGTAGCTGATTTCAACTAAAACTTAATATCGTGAAATATAATCCTTGGCATATTGGCTGATGGTACGTAAAATTAATCACTTCCCAGCTGTATTGAACACGATGCAAAAGTGTATTTGGTCAGATATCTTATGGCTAAGAATAAAAACACAATCCTCTAAGGTAGAGACTCCAAGTTTAAATATTGAAATTCCCCGATGTAAGACCGTTATCTACTTAAATTCAAAAATTATATTAGTAAGCTGAAGACATTATCATATAAAAGGCCGTTGCTATAACCTTGAACACATTCTTACCGTGGCAAATACTCGTTCCTGACGACCCAAATACACACACTAACTTTAGTTGTATTTAAAACAGGCGAATAGATATGTTGTCTGAGGTATCTGGTAAGAAAACACCAACAACTCTTTAGTAGGTTAATTCCACAAGTAGTAAAGGCTTGAAATGTTGACACGAAGTACTAGGTTTGAATTTATCAAAATAGTAGTAAGCTTATTGTACATAGTGATATCAATTAAGCGATGATAAAAAAAATTCTGATTGCCACGTGCTAATTCCTGGATCACCCAATATCACGCTCCCTGTTTATTTTTGTATAGAACAGACGCAAAAAAAATTAAGGTCTGATAGGATCGGGTGATGAACAAACACCTACAAACTACCTTAAGTGATAAATGGAGTCATAAATCAATCGAAAATAGAGGGTACCATCACATACTAAATTATATGTATTAGTAGCGGTGACTATCATTAAAAGCATGATAATCTTATGAAATATATTCCATGGCAATATTCATGTTGACACACTCTAATATCATTCCTTTATTTGAGAATGTAAACGAGAAAAAAAGATTTAGGTCAGATGTCTCATGTGTTTAGAATCTGGATCACAATGCCTTTATAGGTGTTATCACTTATAAATATTGGAATAAGGGTATTCCCCAAAGTGAAATATTAAGGGTACCCAAGTCTAACCTAATCAAAATGTATTAGTAACCACTTATGATTTCAATTAAGCGATGGATATCTGGAAATTTATTCACTCACTATATTTAAAAACATCTAGAGCGCCTCGGTTAAGGAATGAGAGAGAGCGTGGTGCATTCGCATATTCATCTGTGCAATTGTAGTTGAGTTTGTTTTGGGAGGCACTTTCGTAAGATGAAAGATTCGATTAGAGAAATAGAAAAAGGTCTGAGGATATTCTTTTTTGGGTTTGTGTTAGTCGTTGTATGCGTCTTTCATTTCGTACACACGAGTGAGTTTATAATTGCACAATGCAGAAACAGGAGTCTGGACAAAAGCAAAAAATTGGGGAAATGATTGGGATGTTCAATGTTTCATTCGTTTTGTGGCATGTATGAGGTAATCATTGCTGCGATTAATGAATATAGCTCAACGTGAAAAGTCATTGGGAGAAAAAAAGTGTGACTTGATCTTAGTCCCACTTTCAAGAGCGTCAACCTTCTGAAGATACCTTGTGGGAGAGCGCAAGGGGCATGAGGAACATAGATTCCTTATGTGACTCGGTAAGAAGAAATTCGAACTGGTCTGATGGAATGCACTTCATGGTAATGTCTTTAGTCCATCAGCGTGTAGAAATTTGTCATGTAGATTCTGAAGAAGCAAAGATCCTCAGTTTCCATGCTTCGGCTCGGGTAACAGACTGTCCTTGCAAGTTTTTGTAAGTGTGAAGTTAGGTGTCTTCTGGATAGGTGACGATTACAATCAAAGAACATAGATGTCAATCAGCGTGAATTTATCTGTGATATAAACACTTTTTGAACCTTTACATGACGGCCATTAATCCGGTTTTCCCCAAAAAGATGCTATTCATCATGGAAGCGGATATTGTGAAGAGATAAGTTCTGGGCACTACGGGATTGGTGTTATTGAAAAGGCACACGTTTTTTTTTTAACACACCTGGCTGCTCAAGGTAATCAAAAGCGAAATAAACGTGCTGTAAATATTTTTGCGATTGTACTATTCGATATAATACTTGTCATCTCCTAGTAATAACGTAATTTGGTTTGGATGGAGTTCAATGAAAGTGACAAGCTTTAAATGATAGTAATGAAATGTTCCATTGATGCAGGCCACTTTTTGAGCGCCAGTCGGCAATTTGGAAAGATTCCAAAGGACCTTTATTGCAAATCTACTTGTATATCATGACATGGCTTTTCGATCTCCTAGACATAGATTTATTATTAGATATACATTGACAAATGTAACCATGGTTCGTATAGTGACAGACAGAGCACTGGGGAATACAACGCCGTTTCTTCAGAAAATGTGGTATCATAATTAATCATGCATTATAGAAATGCACGATAATATACGTACACACTTGATTAGGAATATACCGTACATTATATATAACAATCACACTTCAAGTAACATCGTCGAGATGATACTGTCATGACCAATACAACATCATTTTCGTAGAGTACAGGCCAATAGTATAACACCTATTGCTACTTCAACATCCAATGTGTTTTATATATTATGCTGTTTTAAAAATACTCGTACATAAAATAGTTTCACAGATCATGTTTCACTTATTTTGTTCTTGAGCCAACTGCTCGTATTTCCAGAAATTGTTGCAATCCTGGCGAGTCCGCTTGTTGGGATCCAATTGTTTCCACAATTGCTGTTTTTTCTCTTTAACATTCCCACTAAAATTACCTTTGATTTCGACTTAAAATCAGAAAAACTACAATTCCATATAATGTTTAAGTGCAGACAAAGATTAGCGAATTTACAGTATGTGTTGATCAAGAAAAATTCTCTTCCTTTTAAATTTGAAAAGGGTTTTAAGAACCCTAAAGTGGGCAATACGGCATTTTTTTTCGGGGCAGAATTTAGATAAAGAAAAGAAAAAAAAATTGCGAGCTAGGGTGGGACGTCAACCCCCGCCTGCGTTTTGCTCAGACAGTCCCATCTCCATATGAGTGAAAAGTATTCTGAGTGGCGTACGTAAAACAGTAAATAATCAATCGATAATTGCTCAAAATGTTGGCAAGTATCATTCCTTCACATATTATAGTACGAGTTGACTATGTAATAAGTGCAGCATAACATGCTACTTCACAGTAAAGTACAACTAGAAAATGTGCATGTGGCCAACATCAACAGATGGGTCCCCTGATTGCGCCAAATGTAATATATAGAAGGTTATGATCCTCTGAGTGATTGGACCTTGCTTATAGCGGACGGTTGCTAAGATAATTCTTTTAAGAATATAGTCTAATAATGGCACGCTTGGACCTTTTGATCAATGACCGTTGAAAAAATCAGTTGTTTTCAGTAGCTTCTTACATGGCCAACATTTGTCGGAAGGTTTGACTGAATGCGCTCGTGATGGCTGCTGTGTCTTCATGTTCTTTCGTGATTATAGGCAGTACTGCAATATGATTCGACTTTTGCTCTTGAACTTGAAAATCAATGATAGTTCGATCCCGTCGTCGCAATGGTAAGCATCTATGGAAGGTTTTTGTATCGCGTTGATGAATGCCAGCTTCTATCGTGTAACGGAAGATTTTAGCAATAGTCAAGTAAAAGACCTTGACCTTTGAAAGCCCTGACCTTCTGAAAATCATAAATACAATCCTCTTCTGTCCATGGGGGGGGGGAAAGATTAAATGGGGGGGGGGGTGCAATGGTTTGAATGATCCTGATGAATTACCCTTGTTTGTTCGATGTCTTGGTTCACTCACTAGAGTTCATACACAAAGCAACTGACACACAATGACATCACACACAGTCTCCTCTCTGGACTCGCAGCGTGGAATTTCTCTCCACACCAAGTTCGGAGACAAGAATTCAGAACTCTCTAAAACTTATGCATAGCAAGGTTTGCAGACATTTTTTGATTATCTTCCCTTTTTTATAAATGAAAAGTTCCAGGTAGACTCCGAAAAACCGAAAATCAGCAATTTTCTGCAAAACGAAAGGGACTTGCGTGTAGGGCAGGTATAAAACACTTCTAAAGTGTTCTAATCTGCATTATGTCCAGAGTTTTTGTCAGTTATGCTGAATAACTGATAAAACACACCATTGTTTTAGAGGAAAGTTCCAAGATTTTCTGGAAGACGTGATCCAGTTTTTGTTTTACCCAAAGAATGCAAAGGGCCTGACCAGTGGATATGTGCAAGCTATTCCTAAGTTTCATATTTAATGTGGGTGCAAGCCTTTGAGTTTAGTGGCGTTAAAAGAACACGTTAGACTTTTGTCAATGGAAAAGATCAATATTTGCTGGAATACGTGAAGAGATCAGAGAATCTTTCCGAAAATCGAAGAGGAGGGTGACCCAATGGGATGATGTTAGCAACTGTCCTAGAAGTTCATAGTTAATTGGTGCAAGCCTTGTGAAGGTTAAGTCAGAGAAAACTGTTTTGTGATGGAAGGAGCGACGGAAATGATTATATAGGGTTCGCCGCCGATACTCGGTGGCCACCTATATAAATACAGTGACATTATGTATTTCCATATGCGAGAGCGTCCGACTATGTAAATATTTCACCGACCGGTTTCTGATATACTCTCATTAATGCAGGTGCATGAACTATTTTCATTCTCTTCTCCCCCGGGACTCATTTTTGAATATTTTTGGGCATTCTCACCTAATAAACAGCGTTATGCTTATTCACGTAGGATGATTATCCTGAAACCATTTTCCCCCATCTCTCTCGTCCTACTAGGCATCTTTGCCACTACAATTCCTTGCCTAATCTCTAGCTGTCGAGCATCTTCGTGATTCGACAGCAACCATCAGCAACTCCACCTCCTCTGAAGGTCATCATCAGCTGTGCTCATCAACCTCCGCAACGAAATTGTTTGGTACTTCACAGTCGACAAACAGTCTCAGAATACTCGCATCCTCAACTACAGGCTATGAATAATAATTGCGTTGAGACTTCACTGCGGCAACGTGTCCCGGTGGGCCACTAGTAACCTCGTCGACAAAGTAACCATGGAAACCTGGTGTGGTTCTGATAGCGCTTTTCCACAGAACGGTTGAGTAAATTTCGCATTCAATAAATAAGGTTCCTGGCAGTATTGTTCCTTCTCAATTCCTTCCCCATTAATTGTTTCGAACAACATTATATAAAAAGCTGAAGTAAAGACTGCTGTACTTTAGTATCAGTTTTCATTCTCTGAACACTGCTGGACCAAGTTCTCAATGGGGTTTTACGGCTCGAAGAAAGGATTCATCGAGTAACAAGCAATCCCACGTGATGGCCTGCAGTACATGCAAGCTCGAAGGATAAGGACTGCCATATGCCTGTTTAGGCAGAGTTTCAGTCCTTCCACTGCTTGCAGAAGTCATTTTCTGACGTAACCAGACCTATCTGGATTCACTGTTGGCGCCAGTGGTCCTTTGTCTTCTGCTCTTTGATAAATCAGAATAAACAGTCGTCAGCGCCTCCCTGACTGCGTGGTCTATAGGCTCAACTGTAATATTTTTGATTTTGCAGAAATGTTCAAATTGGTTTGTTCTTTTGGACTGTCGTCCAAGTACAATTTGATTATGGACTTTCGCATAACCAAACTATTGACGCCCCCATTGCGGCTTTTCTGAATATTTTCTCCAATAAGCTTTCATACATCTTTTCAAAATTTCAGTTTCGATGAAGAACGGTAGTACATACCTAAAACTGCCAAGCAAGTTAATCAAATACTGACTATGTTTCATGTTAATATGTTATCTTCTCCATTTGGCTCGTTATCCTGAGTCAATCTTCTTCCATCATTTGGGGACCTGGACAACCTTCTTTGCTTATGTCTTATATTTATTCATGTAATTCCGCTCCTCCACGAGCCCTGTGGTTTTTACCCACAGTCAATGACCCCCTACAGATCACCCGCCGATCACGGCTCGTTAGGAGCACACACAGCAGTCACACGCAGGCATCCGCTTACTAGCACCCGCCGCTGTTACTCAGCAATACCGGCTCGCAGACAACCGACAAATCTGGATTCAGCGCTTATGACAACCTGACGAATGTCATAAACATGGTAGATGAACACATTAATCAAACCTTTATATATTCAAATTTTAGCTTCGAGTACACTCAGCTGTATGATTAATTCTATTTGACTGAGAGGAGATACATTGTATAAATGGCTACACTTGTACAACTGTACCTTCCGCCACTAGCATTCAATCTTGTCGGAAACGACCAATCGACAACTGGACATTCTATTTACGTATGTTTCTAGCTTTGGGTTCCAAATAATCAAGTAGGAATACTCTGATCGTCCGATACATGGTTTCTTCGACGATACATCCCGCTGAAATGATCGATAGCTATAAGTCGCAGAAGGACCAGTCCCGGATCCGTTGTTTCCTATATATTACAAGGAATGTTGAATAAACTCGCTGATATCTCGAGAGCGTTAGCAGAGTGTTCTTCGAACTACCCCTACCCAGGGCGTTCATGTTGAATCGTATTTTTGATCACGTCCCATGCCTCACACGCGCGCCTCATCTGGTTATTTTCTGGCCCAAGTCACGGCTCATATTTTCTGTCCTTACCATACCTCCTAGCTCAAGGGTCACAGGCATATCAAGGCCCGTCTGGCGTCACCGCCACACTAGAAATGGATAATATTTTTGGCCGTAAGTTACGGGGCGAACTCCCGTACCTGGGATCTCGCGAGGCCCTCAGGGGCTGTTAGAACCGCCACACAGGTCGGCTCTCGCCCCGCGTGGCGCTTTTTTTCCCAGGGTTAATGCCCGGGGGCCCGGTATCGATTAGTTTTCAAAAGCAGGCTTGGGGTACCTTCAGTGCACTTCTGTTTAAGGTCGCCACCAATATACGACGAACAGTAGACAAACGACCATGCTGGAATGTCATTCAAAAAATATAGGTCTCCGGGTCTAACAAAAAAGTCAAAGAGGATCGGGAATTATGGGGATAATTCGACCCGCACCCCGGGGATATCAATTTTGTTTCAAAGTTTTTTACAAAGTCGCCTCGGACTGTATCGCGAGATAGACGGTTTAGTGATATCTATACTCAGACATTCACATCTTTTGCGATCCGACATAACTTCTCTTTTTTGTCTCATATCTTTGAAAGTCTGCTTATTCTATTTGCTGACCATGTAGCACGTTCTTGATGTACTGTCAAACTGATGGTCTTCCACTTGCTACTATGTGATTATTTCGAACAAATCATACTGTTGTAAACATCATACCATATTTTTAAATCTCGCAGCGTTGTATCCGCACGTAGTTTGTCCACACATATTTGACCGCTGTATTCGTTTCAATGTCTGCACCAACTGCTTCGTCCTCAGGTGGAGTTCGTAATCCATCCTTGTTAGGAGTTGGATTTTATATGATAGGACACGAAAATTTCTAAGCATATCAACCACTAGGGACATTGTCCAGATTCATTGTAATCTTTGATCCATTAACTTTCTGGAGATCCTTGCAAGGAATGAGCTCGAGAAATGTTCTGTCAAGGGATTTTGAAATGGATGATTGACTTTTTCTTTTAAATCTCGTGCGGATTTCCTCTTAGCAGAAGGTGATACCAGGAACCTCTGCAGAATTTTAAGCTTCTCTATTGCTCTTTTTCATGACAAACTGCATCCTATGAAAGTATAAATCAAAAGATGCCTTTAGAAAATGCTTGGGTGACACTGTTTACAAATATATATAATACTATAGTAACATGAAATATTGTTAGCATCTTTTAAACATGAAAACATCAGTAGTATAATAGAAAGTGATACTCGTTTATGCATATGGCACACTAGGTAGAACTTAATTGACAAGCTTGCACCACATGAAATATGTAATAAAGAAGCAGCAATGCAAGCATAGCATCTCTTTTGCAAACATACGATTTATAAAGCAGTATCAATATGTGACCTTCGACCTTTGACCAATGCGGCAACATTTGTGAAAGTTTGATGTCCTGTCACAGATATTTTGAGGTAGTCAATGATACCTTGACCTTTAATCTTGTAAAATTCATAGAGTTCATTCGCACTTCTCTCTCATTCGTGAAAAGTTGATGATCTCCTTGATAGTTGTAAGAGCTGGTTATTACTATCTTATTCAAACAAAGTTATGGCAAATAGTGGACCTATGATGAAATATATCCATCTCCAATGGGCAACATTTGTGAAGGTTATTGTATGAGTGATGAATGCCTGTGTCCTCTATCTTGTTCACAAGGATTTTAGTCACTTTGTCAAACACAATTTGACCTTGTTGTTGTGAAAATCAATAGGGGTTTCACCTCCTCATGGGAAAGCTTTGTGGAAGGCTTGATGATCCTCTGATAAATGCCTCTGTTGCTATACGTCTTATGTTTCATTGATTTCTTGGACACACACAAACTTCACAAGCCACACAAGAAGCGATAGACGTATCCTCCTTTCCACAAATAGTTGTAGCGAGATAAAATAACAGTCATATTTACAGTGAAACACACTCTGTGCTATCATTTGGATATCTGATCTTTGTTCTCGAATTGCAAATTTTACTTGTCGATAAACTGGGTTATTCGGTTTATAGTCCTGATACTGTGTATACTGAACAGCACTGAGCCTGTGTATAGACTGACACGTCTTATAGCTGGAAACACTGCTGTAAATTGCTGACATCACTGTGTATCTGGACAACTATCTGTGTAATTCTGACACAGGCGAAACGTGCGCCGTGTAATAACTGACATATCAGTCTGGGGCTGATAATTGTGACATCACAGTGATTGTGACACATGTGAACTGGCCATATATATCTACTGCGGTTAATACTGGAGAGGTACTGCACACACGACGCCTGAGCTGAGAGTCGGCTGGTGTACTTCTCTGACACAACTGGTGTATACCTGACTACCACTGTATAATTCCTGGGACACCCCTGTGTTATTACTGACACCATTGTGTGATCCTGACAGTAACTGTGTAGTACCTGGACACAGCTGTGTATTCCTGACAATCACGTTATTTGTGACACTATCCTGTGTATTCGACACACTGTGTTACTTTGAACGGGCCACTCGGTGTAACTGTCAGACTGAGTGTGTTATTCGTGCACATGCTGTGTATTCTGACATACTGGGTTCTGTCACAAGCTAGTGTGATTAACTGACTCAACTGTGTATTACTGAATCACACTCGTGTATCCATGACACTCACCTTGCTATCGCGCACACCTGTTTACGTTCCTCGCGGTGCACTCGCTGGTGTATATTGAACCCTGTGGTAATACAGGGAGAACACTGTGTATTCTGACACACTATAGGATTATGACATTCTCTGTGTATTTCTGTCATAGCTGGTAAATACTGACACATTCCAACAACCTGGTATATTCATTCCGCACACCGAAGGCCACTTCTGAACAAACTCCGTGTGCTTACCAACTTCAGTGGCTATGCACTGTTGCTATGAGTAACTGGAGGAACGGACAGGAGCGCTGATGGTTATTTCGGAACACGGGGAGCAGAATGTGTATGTTGACATCACTCGGTAGGTAGCACTACTACGAGCTGGGTTAGATTCGGATCAACTACGTTAATGACGGGATGGGCCGCCAACTGTGGTATACTGGGAACAACTCTGGTTAAACGCACCATACCACTTGGCGTCTTTGGGTAGGCTGTAGAGCTGTTTATTGGAACACTGTTAATATTTCTGACACACTGGCCTGTTGTATTCACTGCGAGGGAACGAACACTGTATCAGTTTCTGACACATGGATGGTTTTATTTCATGGACACTAACCTGTGTAATGGAAGGCAGGGTACCAACGCTGTGTATTATCTCTGACATCACGTGGGTGTATGTGGACACACGACCACTATCTCGTTGTTAGAACAGGAGATGGACGACTGGGACTATAGATTTTCTGTCACACTGTGTTTGCTGGACACAGCTGGGTGTATTCTGACTACTTCGTGTATTCTGTACATAACTGGTATTCGACACATCTTGGTTTTATCCTGGACACACTGTTATTCTGACACCTGGTATTCTGAACAACTCTGTGTATATCTGACTACCACTGTGTATTTCTGACCATGTGTATGATAAACAGTGTGTCAGAATACACAGTATGTCAGAATAC
>CAJDSM010111525.1:0-21934 GCA_903981925.1 Ostrea lurida
GCAGTTATTCTAAAAATGAGGTGTTTTTATCAACTTTAATGCATGGAATGAAGACTACACATAGTTTGATCCTGTCGACTTTATGGTGGATTTAATGGAAACTGCGGCAAATGAGTTTTGAACTTTGTGAGACAGGCACTGGGTTTTGACTTGCTAAAATGTACGGTAAAGCGTTCTTCCACACTATTTGATACGGATTTGTTTCGTTTACCTGTCAAAACTATGGGCTCACGCGGGTGTGACCGGTAACAGGGATGCTTACTCCTCCAGGCACATGATTTCCACCTTCTGGTGTGTCAGGGTCCGTGATTATACCAACTCTTGTTTTTGACTTCTATTTTAGGACTTAAGAGATTGGATCCTGTTCGTTATCTTGCCATTAGGGAACTGAAGTTGGATTTATTGTGATGAAAACTGGATTGTTGTGAATATTCAGAATATGGTTGAATCAGTATACAGGTGATATATCAGTTTTCTACATTGTTTGGTGCATCTTCAAATTTCGAGGTTGGATTAATTGTTCACAAAGGTTGAATTACTCTAAGAAGTCTACTGGGATGTATCAACATAATTGGTATAATAAGGCTTTAAATAATTTTGTGTCATAACTTATGCATACATGCAACACTCAATAGTTTCTCTTTCCATATTTACTTTGGAGGAAAAAAGTAAAATTGTGTGTTCTTAATGAACAAGAATGGATAAATAATTAATTTACATTTTTTTTCTCGCCCCCCCCCCAAATAAACCTCCCCTATTGTTGAGCAGTGTTTGCTTATCTCATAGATATGATAGGGTTTAAATATGAAAATTGTATATGCTACAGTTTAGTCTCATTGTATTGCTTTGAATATTTTAGATACAACCTTAAAGGAAACATGAATTAGCAGTTACTATGCAATTATTGATATTCTGTACACCTGACCGGGATACTTAATCTACCCTGAATACCAGTGGCTATATCTGGGTGCACTGAAGTGATAAGAAACATAGTTGCACGAGCACAGTTAAACAAGCAGGTGGAAAAATTTGCAACGCAGTTCACAGGTTATATTTCTAGTACTGTTTATTACGGAAGTTTTTTTTTCGCCACTTAGGTAAGTTAGGTCCCTACTCTGGACCTTACTTGTGATTTCTCAAAAAATTGAGTTTTAAATACTTAGATTATTCATTTTAGGGTTGATAAAAGCAAAAAAATTAGGGAAGTTATCAGTATGTAATGAGTAAATTATGTATTTTTATATGTGTACCCATCGTGTCAAAACTGGAAATCAGAATTCATTGAAGAATTCTAGAAATTGTCAATAATTTTTGTTGAGGTATGATTCCGCAATTTTATTTCCTAAATATGAAATGATATGTTAATAAGTAAATAGAAGTGAAATTTCAACATAATTATGTTTTTTAATAATGGGGTACAAAATGAACCCTAGCGGCACGGCAGTCAAAAATACAGCACTGCAAAATCACTATATGAATATTTCAAAAAATTTTACTTGTGATTTTTCATTCAAACTCGCATAATATGTTCATATATGAGATGTTGTTAAAACATTATAAAAAATCTACACCTCTCAGCATAAATTTTCACCAGCATTCCATTATATTTCTACAATTGTTTGGCCAAAAAAGCCATTTTGAGGAGATTTTTCAAGATTAGGAGATAAAAAAATATATAATGTAAACAAGTGCTGAATTGTTTTATCTAATTCCTCAAAGTGGCATTATTGCATTTCTGAAAAAAAAATCTTTTAAATTTACAAATGAATTTTAACGTTGCTACACGTAGATGTCTAAGTAAGCGAAATATGTACCGTCTGGTTGTATATAATAATATAGCGGTACCAATTTTGATGCACCAGTGCGCTAAGTTCGACAAATTATGTCTTTCAGGATGCTCAAACCGAATGTTGGGAAATCCGAAAGGAGAAGTAAAACTTTGAAAATGAACATATAGCCAAAGACTGGAGCCAATACTTCGAAGGATCAGAAGCTATGCCCGAGGGAGATAATCCTTTAATGTCTGATATGAATTTCTAAGTTTACCACGCAGTTAAATACATATATGTGATGCTTAGATGACATCACAAATGGAAGAAAATTGAATTCAATAGATAATTTCAACTAATGAGTGATGGACTTTACTTAATTTCATTCACAGTTAAATTAAAATACAATTAAATTAAATGAAATAACAGTATAAATACACTAAATGAGCTCTTTCACTCCATCATGATTTACGCTACTTAGATCCTACCCTGTAAGATTTGTTTTCGCCACTTCTGATTTTTTTTCGCCATTGGCGCAAATGGCGACTCACTGCTCGGAGGTCCCTGAGATATAGTGTTTATGTTGCACATGGTTATAGTGTTATATGTTACAGACGGTATATAATGTACATGCCCTCCCACAGTTGAAATGCCATCCACAGAAAATTGCCAAAATGATTATAAAAAAGGAAGTGTAATCCAACAGGCTGTCATATACCATTCTGTCAAATGCGTTTGATGCCTAACTGTAACTTGAGATTGAATAGGAGGGTATTTTATAACTGTAAGCCAATTTTGCAGCCATCACCGGCAATGGTGACGTTCCAATATGAGTGATATTCTCAGAGTGGGCGTTAAAAACAATAAATATCAATCATCAATTAACTGTTTGACCGTGGGATCCGGGTTAGATATGGTCCTCAGGTCCCCTTGCGTGTCATAAGGGGCGACTAAATAGGGCGTCATTCGGATGAGACCGGAAAAACCGAGGCCCCCGTTCGCACGCAGGTTGTGGCATGAAAAAATCCTCCCTGCTCAAAGGGCCTGAGTGCCGAGCATAGCCAAGATTTTGGCAGTCCTTCACCGGTAATGGTGACATTTCCTATGAGTTGATTTCTTGGTGGGGCGTAAAACTAAATATCAATCAATAATCAATTTTAAATAGACTGTCACATATTACAACAGGCAAATAACAAAGTAGCCCAAAATACAAAAATCAAAATATCCACACACAATTGCACATGACAATAATAAAATACTCCTCCCCTCCCTCCTGAAATAAACAAAATAAAAAAGGAAAAGGGAATCTGAACCACCAAACCTTTGTCTTTTGGGACAAGGGCATAAAATTGTAAATTCAGGTCTCTTGACCCCTGGGCCTTGGGGGTCGGGGCAAAAACTGCATAAAAAGTGACAATTTTCAAAAATTTCTTCTTTCACACCGCTATGGTTTGAAGAAGAAACCGAAATGCATAGTGATGTAGATCAAGGAAAGCCTTTACCAAAATTTAAATTTTGTGATCCCGGGGTCAGGGTTCTAACGGGCGAGGGGGGGGGGCAAACTTGGTAATAGTGTTTAATATGTAAACTTTGAAAAGCAATTTAATCAATGCTTAATTGATAATAATGTGAAGTAAATGAATATATGTGGCATTAGAAGGGAGCCTTTTATTATAATTTTACCCCCCTGAACAAGTTGAGTTGGGTGGGTTACTTGGAATCAGGTTGTCTGTCCATTCCAGTCTGTGACAAAATGGTTCCCAGAGCTTTAGTGTAAGCCTTTTTCACCTAGATCACCATATATGCATATGGTCTAAACCATGGAAAAAGTGTGTCCTATGGAATTTGGGGTAAAAGGCAAAAGGTCAAGTACAAGCTGGACATCAAGTAGCGATATGTGGTTTGGGCTCAAGAGCATTATCCGTTCGCCTAGTCACTATATCCATGACATGATGGCTACATGGGAAATATATTCTTTTGAATTGGACTTAAGGCGTAAGGTCAAGGTGCACTGGACACAAAGTAGCAATATGGGTTTCGGGTTCCAAAGCCATTATCCTTTTCTAAAGTTACTAATATCATACTATATTCTACTCATGGAGATGAAGCATGTTTCTTTTATTGAATTTGGGTCAAAGGTCAAAGGTCAAGCTCACGACATTTAAAGTAGCAATATGGTTTTTCATTTAAAATTACTTAAACAATCGTGTGAGATTGAAATGAAATCTTCTATTGTTTATGAATAGGAATCATATATGCATATATGTGAAAAGAATTTAACATACTGAATAATATACTCTGTAATTGGAGACTTAAGGAATGCAAATAAGAACTCCCTGGTGGGCTCTGATACTCGGTGACCGATAAGGCCGTGGCCTCTTGTTTTAACTTGCTGACAAATGGCCTTACTTTAGCATACATGATTTTGTTTTCTTTCTTCAAGTTGGATGAAGGCAGAGTCTGTTGACGATTGACTAAGTACTACAGTTGGCCATGATTCGCAATGAAGAGGTAGGTTTTTACTTCATCTGAACCAAAGGTTTAAGTGAGCTTTTCTGATGTTGCTTTGCTGTCGTCTGTGTGATGGTTATACTTTTTTAATTTTCCACTTCTCCACAAAGCGTGGACCAAATGCAAATCAACAATCCGCTAACCCACCCTATTAAGATGGTCTTCAAATTTTTTAATTGCATGTATTTCCAACCATTTCAATATGAGCATCGTTGATTTAGATATAATTTGTGAAATGCGCATCTGGTGCATCAAAATTGGTACCATATAAATTATATATCCTCAAAAGTATTGAATATCCACTTCACCATTATACATATTTTTCTACCTTGTTATTGTTAACTTTAGTCCATATCTTTGAATTTTGGACCATTGTAAATCTCAAAATTCTGCTTCTCTATAAGTTCCTTTGAGCAATGTGGCCCATGTCCTCTTGGTCATGTACTAATAGAAATCTAAAAGAAAAACACCCAAATTTAAAGAACCAAGCTTTTCAATTTGTCTGGTTTGACAGCATATAGGATTAAAGCTCCTCACCTGGTTCATACAAATTTAGCAACCGCTGAAACAGTTAGCTTATATGTTGGAGAATATTTGATTATTGTGAATTTTGATTTATTCTATAATCTTTGAAGCATTTGAGTAATCTGTATGACTTGTCATTGGGAATCATTGGAGGAAACAGAAGACTTCAAAGAAAATTGCCATAATGCCACTTTTTTATATTCTCAGGAGGATGATATAAAACGGGAACCAGAGTTCATGGATTGCACACCCCAAAATGGTGACTCCACTTATCAAAAGGGAGATAACTTGTTCCCACTCTCAACCAGTGAATGGACAGGAGGAGATCACCTTTCACAAGCAATACCAGTGGTCAAACAAGAACCAATAGACAATGGTGAATATGATAATTCAGTGACACAAAGTGTAGAGACCACTCAGTCAAAAACTGTTTATAATTTTACACAGCTTACATCTTCTGGTGCCACATCTCATCCAATCATGTCAGATACCAATGTAGGAGTTGTGAAACAAGAACCAACAGACAAGGGTGAATATGAGAATTCTGTGACAAAAAGTGAAGTGACCTCAGAGAGGATTGTTTCTCACCATCACACACCATTTGTGTCATCTGTTGCCCCAGCCTCACTTTCTGTGANACCATTTGTGTTATCTGTTGCCCCAGCCTCGCTTTCTGTGATTATAACAGGTGTTGGTGTGGCTCAAACACCATGTTCTGCCGTACAGAACCCAGCAGTGGTTGGAGCCCCGACTTTGTTACCAGTGACTCCGGCTATAGCTCAAACAATCAACTTAAAAATAAATGGAAATGTCGTACCCCAACAAGTTTTCAATGTTATAAGAAGAGGAAATTCGTTAATTTTGGAGCGTTCTTCTGCTTCAACGACAACAGTAACACCCAATATTGTAAATATCTTATCTACATTTGCTCATCCAGTGGGATTAAATCTCCAGTCTGATTCCAATCTACCTCCTACCATTCCTGTGGTAGCTAACATATCAAATGTAAATCAATGTGGATCCGTAACTTTACAACCATTGTTGGAACCTGTATCTGGGGTAGAGTGGTCATCAAGAGGGCAGCAGGTATCCACGTCATCAGAATATCCCAGTGTAGTGGATCCTATTACCACAGCAGTGAAGCAGGAGACTCCATCAACAAACACACCCACTGGTTCATACAACAGAGGAGCAAACTACAAGCAAACAGATGAAGACTGCAAACAAGTGGACGAAAAGGTAATTTTAATGGGAAATATTGAATACCAGGGCTGCACTCTCCCACTAACCTACTTATAGCTCAGAGTTACATGTACTCTGATGTGAGGTATCTACATTTAGCTCAGAGCTTTTTGAATCCTATTTTNAGTTAAGTTACATGTACTCTGATGTGAGGTATCTATATTTAGCTCAGAGCTTTTCGAATCCTATTTTTCGGTTTGTCTGTAAACTTCTCACATCTTATCCTCTTTTTCCAGTACCACGGGTCAATTTTAGTCACGCTTGGTACAAATTATTATTCAGTAAAAGGGGATTCACTCTCATCGAAATAAATATTCATATTCCCTCTAAAGGACACTTCATTTAGAGAAGTTTTTAGGACCCACTTGGCCAAAGAAGTGGAAAATTACATAAACACTTTATGACATTGACTAAATTCACATTGGTTGAGATCGAGACTCCCTGGGTAGGGTGGCACCACCATATGTTATCAAAGTTTTACATGCCATATACAATACAGGCGGTTCAGTCTGGGAATTAACGAGGCCGAGTTACAATTCGATTTCGTGTCTGCGCAATCCTCGCGCATCGTCTCGTTCTCTGAAGTCGTAAAAAACGAACGGTAGATATTTTAACAATTTGCAATGTTTTTCTAAATTGTAAAAGTAAATACGTTAATTTAATGGGTACAAATATAGTAAATTTTTATGGATTATGAGAACAGGTTGTCGAACATATCGGCTATTTACGATTTGGGCTAGAAACAAACGCTTAGTCAGTGAAAAAAGTAATAAAGGAGTAGCGGAGAAAACATGTCCTAAGACAAAACCAGATTAACATTAATAAATTTTTATATTCAGTATGTCCTACCCGACCTCATAATATATTTATTTTGTTATTTGTGCATACATGTATTTTACATGTATATGCACAGTATTTATTTCAATCAAGGTCAGGCTCAAATGGCAGCATGAAAATCATACGTTAGGCCTACACCAACATAGAACAAAAATTGACATATTGACCATATACATGTACGTTTAATAAAATGCACTAGCTACTGCAACGTTCTTACTGTATGATCTGTTTTAGCTTATAATAATAACTAAAAAAAAAAACAAACTACACAACACAACAAAATTTTAAAAATCTTGAAAAAAAAAAAAAAAAAAACAACGATATTAACGCTTAACGATGGAAGTAAATGTAATATATAAAATGGCGAAGTAACCAAAGTATCAAACGGTAATCATGAGTCCAAAAAAATATATAATGACGATTTATATTATCGTAAGAACTCTTGTTTTCTCATTATAAAACATTTTTTGTTTAAGAATTAGATTAAAGATTAAAGATTTAAAAGAGTCACTTCAGAAGATACTGTTCACTACATATTCCAGAGTTGGTGTCACTCAAGATTGTGGATTCTCAAAAACTCTAAAGAGCTTATAGAAGAACTTCAAGTCACGAATTTTTCTAAAATGACTTGATCAAAACATATGGATTTCTCCACACTTTATACAACAATTGCCTCACGAATAAATTAAAATCTAGGGGCTTTTTTCAGATATATTGATAATTGCTTTTTTGAACAAAAACGGCGGGCACCCGAAGATACTAGATTGTACTCGTAATTGGGGAAACAAGATACTATTTTGTGCAGAAACCACTTGATTGCCCACACAAGTACTCTGAAAGAAGATATTAAGAGCAATGCTTGGAGGTTTCTTATAGATAAGGTATTTATGTTAGTCTTTGGAGGCCATGTCTTCCAACAATCTGTTGGATTCCTTTATGGGTACTAATTGCTGCCCCTTATTGCCAGACTTATTTATATTCATATGAAGGCAGAATTTTTCAGAAAACTGATTACGGGATAAAAACAAAAAACTTGCCGTGTCCTTCAACCTTAATTATAGGTATATAGATGGATGTCTTATCAATTACAATTCCATAAATTTTCAGCAGATTATTCCATTGATATATCCTGACGAACTTGAATATAAAGGAACCAGCAGGAATCTGACAGATTGTGCTTCCATATTTGGATATTTTACTTAATATTGACTATCTAAGGTGCAGACTGACACTACATTATTATTGATAACGTGATGACTTTTGACTTTGCACATGTGCAACGTTTCCTTTTTTGATGTAGTAATGTACCACATCACTGCCCTTAATGGTTGTGATAGTGTCTCTCAGTTGATTCGATAACGGCAGGGCATTGTCATGTGCGTATTAAGATGATCTTTTTAAAGCGAGGCCAACTACTAACGCAAAAAGGTTGTGTTGCAGGGTTCATAACGAAAATCTCGTTTTAAAGTCATCATTCGCAACATTCTGCGGCGCTCCCTATAAATTGAACCTTGTTTGCGAATTACCAAATATCACTAAGTCATAATGTTGACTGATTTGTTTCTACCATTTGTTAGACTGGCATTTTCATACTAGATTTGACGACGGGTTAACCCGTTTACTTTGTTCGGACTTACAGGCTCACGGCGGGTGTGCGGTCAGCAGAGGATGCTTACTCCTCCATGGCCACCTGATCCTGCCTTCGCTTTTCGATCGAAGGTCCGTGTTGGCCCTACACGTCGATTTTGTATGGTGTTTTTTGGACTATGAATTATTTCATTACTTTTGTTACTTCGCCATTTTATAATCTTAAAAGTAACTATGAATCTAATTGTTGGACGTCAACACTAACATCACATTGTGTCATGTCTATCAGCATTGTGAGGCACCACAAGTTGTTCCATCAAATTATCAACGGTTTATCATATCTTACCTCAATTGAGAGTTATTTGAAGGGTTTGTAACGCTGATTGGATTATGAGTTCTGAATGATAAAGTGTGGCGTAATTTTTTACTGTATATTTCGTTAAGAAAAAAATAATTACTTTATTTTAGTATATGAAAGGCAAAAGATACGAAAGTGATCCAATTTCGTAAGTCTTAAATAGAATACAAAAACAAGAGTTGGGTGCAATACACAGCCCTGGACACACCAGAGTGTGGGAGCAGGTGCCTTAGGAGGAATACGCATCCCCTGTTGACCGGTCATATACCCGCCGTGAGCTCCAATAGTGGCTTATGATCAAGGTTAACGAACAATCCGGTAGTCAAATCAGTTGTGTGAATAATATGACTTAACAATGTTGCTTAAGAAAACACATCAACAGCATTTAGAACTTCAATATAGGTCATATTGTGTAAACTAAATGTTAATAACGACCATGAGAATTTACGAAATTGCTTGCCGTTTAAACGGAATGTGAAACCCCTGCAACAGACAATTTGTCTGTAAGTAGCTTGCCTCGATTCAAAAACTGATCGTACGCAGAACAAGCGTCTTGCGTATCAGATAAGTTGAGAGAAACACACCATATGCAGGTGATGATGGAATATTGGCTACAATAAATTGGGAGTTGACGGTGGAGAAAGCTGAAAATCGTCCCGTTTGTCATCAAATTTGGTAAGTTAGTTTGCCGTTAATGTAATGTTCCAATAAAATATCCAAGTTACGAAAGAAATTGAAAGACTCTTGTGGATGTCCTTTATTTCTAGTTCGTTGGGATATAATTGAAATTCGACACATGAATGAAAATCATCTATTTATGGAATAACTCGTCAATATATCGAATTTGTTGGAATTAAAGGCCACCGCTAGAGATTTCTTCTTTTTCATGTAAGAAGCTTTTGAATGAGATTCTGCCCTCAATGGAAATAAAAATTAGGTCAGCATAATAAATATGTAAAAATTACAGTATTGATATTAATGAATATTTGTGTCATTGGGCTCTATGTTATGCAAATTAATACCCTCATGGATATTTGGGGTCTCTTATTTCAACATCCATGTAAATGCTAGCCCCCCCCCTCTTTTCTTGTGAATGATTTTTAATAACGAACTGATGATTATGATCATTGATATGTCCTCGGATATGTTCCTAAATACCACTTGCATGTATAGGTTCCGCTAATTTCTCTATGGTTTTTGTTTGGAAGGAGTCAGTGGTAGTTACATGTAACGTATGGGATGTTTTTTCCTGAGTATATTAATTTAAGTCAAAATTGTGCTATTCATATGACTGTGCGAAAACAAATGTGTTGATATATTTGAGAAAATAACCTTGTGGATTTTTTTGTTTTATTATACATGTATTCCATTTTTGATCATTATTTTTTTTTAACTACATGTGTTTTCTTTTTTTTTTTTTGTAATTTTACGGTTGAAATAATTTTATAGCAGATTGTCCATATATTTCTTTAATTATGTATAATCAATTATACCAAATTACTCTCTTTATAATTTATTCCATCTCATGATCTCTTTTGAAATGGTCCTTTGAAACCTTATACACTGTAATATTTTTATTTTGCAGCATTGATAAATTTGATAAATTATCTTACTGAAAAAAAAAATCAATCACAAATTGATGATATTGTTTTCAATATTTACAACAAAGTTCGAAAATTTTATTCTCAAACAAGGACCTTTGAAATGGTCCCTACTCAATATCTTTGATTGTTATTTCGATTTTGATACATGCCAAATGGATTATTTTTTGATAAAGGGATAGGTTAAGTCCCTGTAAATGAGGAGTTGAAAACAAAAATTAAGGGTTTGTTGTCAAAACTCATATAACAGTGATTTGTGAAAGCAAAAAAGGGACCAATTGGGTAAACTTTGAGGTGCTCCCTCGGATTAAGCTATACGGGTCAAAGTCTGTTATTTACGTATTTCATCATTTTTTCATATAGGCCCAAGAATTGTCACTCATTATGGTTAAAAAATTTGAAAATCGCTAAGGCAGAAAAAAAGAAGAGAAAATAATCATATTTTTTAGAAAATCCCATTAGGTCCCATAGTACTTTTGAGATGACCCCTATGCAATACTAAACGATCAAAGTCTGATTTTATTTTCTTAATGCAAAGTCTATAAAGTACAACCTATTAATGATATGAATTTAATCAAAATCGCTAGGGCAGAAATAATTGTACTCGGCCCCCTTAATTTGCCCACTCGCCACTGTTGGCCATATTTAGAGTGGGCATTTAAATGTCCACTGAACACAGTAGGTTGTGTTTAGAACTGTATAGCACGCAGGTAAATGTCCACACTTATTGCCCATACAAGTGATATCTCACGCTTTTGGCGTGAGACTCACGCTTGTTGAAGCAATCTCACGACTTCACGCGTGCGTAGCAATATAAAATCGCCATTCAAAATTTTTTATGGCATATTCTTATCAATGATGACAAATTACCATGTAAGAAGCTATATTATTGTCATTTTTTCAATAGTCCCAAGCACTGTGTACGTTGCAATAAAACTAATCTTCCACTCTTCTGAAAACCAGGTGGTAGATTTTCACACCTGATCGGAATACCGACCCGCACACCTCGAAATCTTTCAAAATTCATACCTTTGAAAACCATGATCTTGTTTCATGGATCCTTGATTTTCTTAAATAAACAACTATTAGTTATTTCACTTCACTGAACCCTGCATGCTCTATACTTGTATATTATACTTTCATGTAAAATACTTGATTCTGATTGGTTGTGAAACCTTTGATGAAATACACTGTCACAATAGGGAGATGAAGTTTAGAATCGAAATTATTCTTACGCAGGATGGTCTAATATCTTGTAAACTATTTAAAGGGATAGTGTCACTCATTTTGTCGTTTTTTTTAATTAATCAAAATGAGCCCAAATGAAGAGAGATTCTATGTATGATCTCCTGAGATTGCTGCGGCCTCACGGATGTATAGAAAGCAATTTTCCGTTGTTAATGACATAGGAAAAACAATTTGTCTGATATCTTTCAAAGGAAAATTAGCTATGCAATGTGTCATGGAAATTTATAACATCGTGGGATTTTTGAAGTGAGTTTTATTGCCTGTAGCTAGAGATTTGTCGCCTAACTTTCTTCAATGGTTTTAGATAGGCTAATCAAAATTGAAATATCGTGAACGTACTGGCCTCGAGAGTTTCGGACAGTTAAAATCGGAAAGAATACTCTAGATATCCTGTTGTTAGTCCGAGAGTCTTGGTGGTGGAGGCTAGAACTGGATAATTCCATTCCTTCATGATGTAGACACAGAAGCTTGGATATAGGCCTACATGTAGAGCGCTGTAACTTTGTGTGTATGCAAACACCGAAAAGGGGGGTTTGTGGTCCATATAAAGGTGTCATGTGCATCTATAATGCTACTGTACATACATTGAACGGATTTAGGTTAGGGTTACGGGAGTTGCTACCCCCCCCCCGCCTTGAAAAAAAAGAAAAAGAGAGTAACACGGTAATCACCACACTATCTCTCTCTCTCTCTTCTCTTCTGTCTCTTGTTCTCTCTCTCTGTGGAGAGATAGTAACTGTTACTGTTAAAGAAATATTTTTATATAGACCTTGAAGCATATTTTCCGAAAAGGGAAAAAATTTGTTGTTGATTACACCCCCCCCAGCACTATCCTATTTTATTATCTCATCCTTCAAACGAGCAGGAGTTATAATGAATCTATTAAAATATCATGTATCAAAATGTGAATCGTGGATATTAGTGCGAATTATTCTTTTTATTTGAGTCACGTCAAAAAAATTGTTGAAACCATTGATCGCAACTCGAGTGAAGGAAGAATTGGAGGTGGGGGTCAGTTTGTTTCAAAAATATGTACATTTAAAACTTGTGAACCATGTCAAAGTTTAATATTAATTATAAAAAACATTTCACCACGTTTAATTGAATATTAAGGCGGAGTCTTTTGAATTCCGCTTTACGTAATTGAAATCATTTGATTGTAGCCTATCACGTAGCAATGCGAGTTTTAATATATGGTTTGAAATTTAGATATTTTTACAATTTAAGATATTAAAAACTGTAAATTTTGAATGATATCGTTTGCATTTAACAATTACAATAGGCCAACTTGTAAACAGATTGAGAATGAATGTAAATGAAAATGAATTTAAAAAAATGTAATTTCTGCATGATGGTCTTGTTTTGATCTGCCGTATAAACTCTCGAAAAGATATATGAAGTTTCGATAATTGTTATTTCTCCAGTCTGGTTAATTACTCAGTTAATAAAATGTTATACAATATAATTATTGTATTTTGAAAGTTTAGTCAAGAAATCGTGTACATATTTGTATTACCGGAAATTTTCTATACATCCGGTGAGGGCCTTGCTGAGCGGGGAACATATTTTCGCCGCCACAGAGAGTCGCGATCCCTTTGCTTTACGTCTTGATATATATATATTTACATATATTCTGTTTGTAATTGAAAACTGTTTATATATTTAAGCATGATTTGTAGAGAGGAATGCATGGGATGTTTGTTGTACTTACATGGATAAGAAATGTGAGCAGCGTATCGCCTCCCCCCCCCTTTTAACCGTGGGGATACGGGTTAGAATAGGTCCTCAGCATCCTTGCGTGTGTAAGAGCGATGATTGGGGCAGTCATTCGATGAGACTGAAAAAAACCGAGGCCGTGTCACAGCAAGGTGTGGACGAATAAAGATCTCCCTGCTCATAGGTCTGAGTGCCGAGCATAGGCCTAAATTTTGCAGCCCTTCACCGCATTGGTGACGTCTCAATGATTGAAATATTCTCGTGGGACGTAAAAATAAATAATAATCATCAACCCCCCCCCCTTTTTTTCTTTTTTTGCAATTTCACATCATGTGTAAGTATATACAAATTTTTCAACGACAGATTGCATTATATTTTATAAGTCTCTTATATATATTAGAGAAATAATCGATGGCTTGATCATTAGATTTTTGATAGAAAATAAATTATTTCAAATTGATAAATGAGGTGCTTTGATACAGAAGTGCGTCACAATGAGAATGCACTGTGAGGTTTAGTGTGACGTCAAAAAAGATTTTTTGTTGTTGTTGTTAGGCGAATATTTGTGTGGTAGAAAAAAATATTTGTCATTCATGATGCGATTGGATATTGTGGCAACTTATAAATGATTATTTGATTGATGGATTATTTTTGTTTTACGTCCACTTGAGAATATTTTCATTCATATGGAGACGTGCCATTGCCGGTGAATGCTGTAAATTTAGGGCCTATGATGGCAATCGGGGCTTTGGAGCAGGGAGGGATCTTTATTTTCCGTGCACACCTGCGTGGACAGGACCATCGTTTTTCCGGTCTCATTCGAATGCCGCCCAGTTCAGTCGCCTCTTGGACAAGCATGGGATTCTGAGGACCTATTCTGGGCAAATCGGGAGGAGTAAAAGCGGAATGAGGCCGGATATAAGTTAGTGACAATGTATAAAATAGCAATATTCGAAGTTATCCATGGGGTTTTTTCATTTTTCGGTTAAAGTTCGCACACCTGTTGGGACAGGGCTATCAGAATATATAAAATATTTGCAATGAAATTAATGGGGTATATTAAAAACGCCTGCCGGAATGGACGACCTCGACAAAAATGCGTACCTAATTTAGGTAGTGGACTCAGTAAACTGTAAATTATCTCCTGAAGTATCAATATTTTTCAAGTCAAAGTTAAGATGAAGAATAGCGTCCTGAAACAGCCATAGCAAATTAATAGAAGTGGATAACCAGTATGAAAAAGTGGCAACAAGTCTGAGCAGAACAACGGAATCCAATAGTGTGTAACTGGCGTGAAATCGTCAACAGACAACGAAGAAAGGCGGAAAAGTGTTAAGAAGAATGTGTGTAAGTATTCCAGAATGAATGTGTAGGAAAGGTTTGGCAGCAAGAGGTTATTCAGGTCGTGGGAATGAATGTTGAAAGTTAAATGGTGGAGGTGTTTTTCAGTTTATTCCGAGACGAACGATGGATAGTCCAAATTATTGACGCGCTATAGAATAACGGATCCGATAAAAGTTAGCGAAATCCACCCGTGAAAACGCGCGGAGGAGAAAACCTACATGATAATAAGTAAGAAGCGGACGACTGGAGATGCACCCTATCAATGGATAAACATGGAAGTTCTAGCGTGTCGTAAGAAGGAGGAGATATCTAAACATGCAGATCTTCAAGATTAAAGTTTCGCGCCCGCATCTAAACATTCCAGAAAAGCCATCGGATCCGACAGGCTTCAACTCGTAGTGTTATTTTTATGGAGTCAAACAGAAATCTGTTTTAGTACGTTACAATCGGTGATTGTATTTGAATACTCAGGAGATTATTGCTATTTTTATCCTTGTATAATTTATTACCGGCTCATTCCGGCGATTACACCCGCACACCTATTTTACCCGGCGGAATCCCCACGCAGGGCCACGGGTAATGTTTATACACATATTTGGGTAGATTTAATTAATATCCCATTGTCAAGTTGAACAGTTTTTTATTTTGACATTTTTATGCAGTTTTCAAAAAGGTAGTGTAGATCTGCGCCAGCATGCTAACCAGCCGTAGATTTTCTCGTAACTTTCCACGTAAACTTACGTTTAACGACTTTTATAAAATGCGCAAAAAACTCCAAATTACGCTTCGTCTAAGTTCGCTGTCTACGTTTAGTTTACGACTTTTATAAACTCGCCAGAAAGGGAGACGGTTTGCAAATTTAATTATTTACATTGTTAAATGGAATTTTACAGATTAAACACTAAACTAAAATATTGGAATTTTTGTGTTTTATACTGAATGATCTATAAGTTAACTCGACAATAAATGTTATATTTATTCGTCAATTGAAATATGGTAATTCAGGTAACGTATACCGTTAATGATCATCAACATTACACAGTATGTGTCTCATGCGTGTCTTCCCACAACATCACATTCATAAGGTTTATCACCAGTCTGTGTCTCATGTGGTCTGTTATGTGTTCATTAATGAGTGTCTTCCACAGACATATATATCTAAGGTTTTGTCAGCTGGCATTGTCCCATGTTGTGTCTAGTAAGATTGACTTCGCAAGATGTCTTCCCCAAACATCACATTAAAAGGTTTTTTCACAGTATGTGCATCGCTAATGTGTGTTGTAGCGATCCTGCACGATTGGAATTCCTTCCGGCACACATATTGTAAATTCATAAGTTTATACAAGTATGTGTCATCATGTGTGTCTGTAAGGGTGATCATTACGAATGAAATCTTCCACAGACATACATAGATAAGGTTTACCAAACACTATGTATCTCTTATGTCTTGTAATGATCCCGTTCTCTGAATTATCCTTCCCACACACATACATTTATAAGTTTTTCACGCAGTATGTAATCTCATGTGTGAATGTAATGGCTTCTGTGGGTCACAGAATGCCTTCCACACAGATCACATTCATAAGGTTTCTCACCAGTATGGCATCATCATGTGTTTTCTTTAAGCTTCCTGTTACTGAATGCTTCCCCAACCTACATTTCATAAGGTTTATCACAGTATGGTATCTCTTGTGGTTTTTTAAATGTCTTTCTCATGGATGCCTTCCACAACAATAATTTATAAGGTTTATCACCAGTATTATCATCTTGTGTTTTTTTAAACGTCTGGTTCAATGAATGTTTCCACACAAAACTTACATTTATAAATGGTTTATAATCAGTATGTTACTCTTAAATGTCCTTTAATGTTCCATCGACTGAATGTCTTCCGCAGACATAATTTATAAGGTTTTACCAGGTAAATGTGTCATAATGTGTGTCTGTAAATTCCTGTCTCGCTGATGTCTTCCCACTACACATCACATTATAAATTTATCACCCAGTATGTATACTCTTGTGGTCTCTGTAAATGATCCCATCTGTTTGAATGCCTTCCACACAACATCACATTTATAGGTTTATCACCTGTATGTATCATCATGTGTGTCTGTAAACCTTCTGTCGAATGAATGTTCTACAAAACATGACATTTAAAAGGTTTATCACAGTTATGTTTCATCATGTGTTTCTGTAAGTGTTGTCTCAATGAATGCTTTCCAACAATTTACATTTATATGGTTTAATCATCAGTATTGTATACTCTTGTGTTCGTAATGATCCCATCTGTCTGAAATGCCTTTCCACACACATCACATTTATAAGGTTTATCACTGTATGATATCATTGTGGACTGTAAGTTTCTTTATGACTGAATGCTTCCCACACACCTCACATGTATGAGGGTTTTATCAACCGGTATGTATCCTCATGTGTGAATGTAAGCCTTGTGTCACAGAATGCCTTCCCACACCACTTATACATTTATGAGGTTTATAACAGTATGTGGTCATCATGTGTGCTGTAAGTGTCCATTACGAATGATGCTTCCCACAGACATCACACTTTATAAGGTTTATCACCAGTATGTATTCTCTTATGTCTCTGTAATGTTCCATCTCCTCTTGAATACCTTCACCCACATCAATTTATAGAGGTTTTTTCACCAAGTATGTATCCTCATGTGGAATGTAATGTTCCCGACTCACTGAATGCCTTCCCCCGATCAATTTATGGAAGGTTTATCACCAGTAATGTGTCATCAGTGTGTTAAGTGTCCATTCCCGATGATGCCTTCCACATACATCACATTTATAAGGCTTATCACGCAGTATTGTGTTCTCATGTGTTTCTGTAAGTTTCCAGTCTGATTGAATGCTTTCCACACATCATTTATAAAAGGTTTATCACCAGTATGTGTTCTCATGTGTTTTCTGTAAGTTTCAGTTTGATTGAATGCTTCACACACATCACATTTATAAGGTTTATCAAACCAGTTATGTATCGACTTAATGTCTCTGTAATGATCATCCAATGAATTTGCCTTTCCACAACCATCAACATTCATTAAGGTTTATAACAGTAATGCATCTTTCATGTGTGTCTGTAAGTTTCAGTCTGCTTGAATGCTTCCCACACAACCTAATTTATAAGGTTTATCACCAGTATGTATCTTTTTGGTGTCTTTTAATGATCCGCTCTTTGAATGCCCTTCCCACACACATCACATTTATAAGGTTTATCCGCAGTATGTGTTCTCATGTGTTTCTGTAAGTTTCGTTTGATTGATGCTTCCCACACAGCATGCCATTTATAAGGTTTATCACAGTATGTATGACTTAATGTCCTAGTAATGATCCATCAAACTGAATGCCTTTCCACAACATCAACATTCATAAGGTTTATCAACAGTATGGGCATCTCAATGTGTGTCTGTAAGTTTTCCAGTCTGCTTGAAATGCTTCCACACACATACATTTAAAGGTTTAATACAGTATGTATCTTTTTGGTCTCTTTAATGATCCGCTTCTTTGAATGCTTCCCACACCATCAAATTTATAAGGTTTTATCACCAGTATGTTTCTCAATGTGTGTCTGTATGTTTGACTTCGTACTGATACCTTCCAGACATCACATCTAAAAGGTTTTGTCACAGTACGCATGCTCATGTGTTCTGTAGCGATCCTGTTTGATTGGATTCCTTCTCACACACATCACATTCTTAGGTTTATCACCAGTATGTGTCCCTCTTGTGTCTCTTTTAAGTTGCCTGTGTGACAGAATGCTTTCCCACAATATACAGTATATAAGGGATTTTCATAAGTAATCCCCAAATGTTTCTGCATGTCCTTTGCATTGACAGTCTTCCCACGGACATTGCATTTATAAGGTTCCTCACACTGTGTGTGTCTTATGTGTGCCTCTAAAACTTTTGTTTTGATTAAAATCTGAAAAAAGTAATGAATAACTAGATGTGTTCGTTGGACAAATTATAGTGGAGGTCATTGCTGGCCCTATTAATTTTTCTTATATTTAACGAGAGATAGATCCTTTTTGCTATTCAGAATTAAGGGTGCGCACTAAATGAATATGTACCCTTAATAGTTAGAAATATTGAACTGTTCACATATTTTTTGCGATGTCGTGCTTATCTCCGCCTTTGATGGGGTCTGGTCTTCATTTGAACGAAACTTTACCATGGATGATTTTGTACAAAGTTTTCTTAATATTGAACAACAATTTGATACTATTGTGGCTTTCTATCCAGGGGTCTGATCTGATAATTTGATGTTACTCTTTGTCGAAAGCTTTTTAGGTAAATTATTTTTATTGTTTCTTCTGGTCAGCAAGTTCGTCTGAGTGTGACCACTTTTTAAAATTTAGAGTATTCTACTCTTAGTCACTAACGATGTAAACACATTCGATGCCCTTATTGTGGCCATTCACATACTCCTGGGGTATGATTTGAGTGAACATGAAATCTCATTATAATCGGACAAAGCTTTCATAAAATTTCGGCTTTTTCTGGTACAGTGGTTTTGGAAGAATATTCCCTATATATTAATGATTGTAAAAGATTGATTACCCTAATCAGTGGGTCCAACCGTACTCCCGGGGTCATGATTTGAACAAAATGAATTCCATATATCAGGAAGATTTCATAATATTCAGCTTTTCTGGCTACTTGGTTCTCGGAAGATTTATTCCCTATACATTATGATATGTAAAGTGTGACCTAATGTGGTCACAACCGTCACCTCCGGCGGTTCTAATTGAACAGAACATGGATTTTCACTATATCAGGAGAGTATCATATGAATTTCAGTTGATTTGGCCTCAGTGGTTTTTGAAGAAAATAATTGACAAAAAATATAATGACTTCCATCCTATTTTTTTCATTTTCGGATTATCTCCCTTTGGAGAGGACTGGTCCTTTCATTTGCAGAAATTAAATCCCCTACACCCGAGGAAAATTTGATGCGAGACATACAGACAAAAGGAGCATCAGAAAAATCTCTTGAGCTTCGCTAAAAAAAACTGCAATGCATCGGATAATATCTCTCTCTCATATTAGGTAGATTGCAAAATGGGTTTTTCCCATCGTGATTTGTTTGTACAAACACTAACTTGCTTACTGCGCAAAATGATTTATGTCTTATTTACACTTCTATTTGAAAAATGCAAATGGGTTAGAATAGGATTCCAGGAATAGTGTGATTTGTGGAAGGCTGAATGATCTCTGATGAATGACTTGCTTCCATCTTGTTACAAGTTTTCTGGACACACACACGATCTACACTAGATTTTAAAACGGGTAAACCGTTTATCTTGGTTTTCGACTAAGGCTCACGGCGGGTGTTGCAGTCAGAGGACATGATTCTCCCCATGGCACCTGAATCCTGCCTTCGCTTTTGTCGGAGTCAGTGTTGCCCTACACCTCGACTTTTGTATACTATGTTTTTTGGAAATATGATTACGTTTAAACAAATTGGTTTACTTTGACAATTTAGTATTTTCTCCTCCCCATATTAAATGAACATCTCATACAATGAAGAAAGATAATACAGAGAACCAGATGCGACAGGTTAGGGTAAGGTATAACACCTTGAGAACCTTTTAATCTTATTATGTTCTATTAAAAATTGTCTTCCATCATAGAGTAAAGAAAAAATATGAGACGAATGGTGAAGGATCTCAAACTTTTTCAAACATTATAACCATTTTGACAGGGTGGGGTCTTCCACATATGTGTCAATAAAACTTGTCTCAAATAGGATCATAAACATACATGTGTTTTAGGGTGGGGATTCAAGGTCTTCAAATACTTGACCATCTTTATGGTATGGAGTAGTTTTGACGCCTAGAGCAGTCTTCCCCATATGTGTCAATGACGTTGTTCTCAACATCTAAGGATCAGGAAGATATTTGGTGAGGCTAGGGATTTCAACTACCTTTCAAAATAATTTTAACAAGGACAGAAAACACAGGACCAAGGGGCTCCAATATGTGTCAATGATTGTCTCAATTACAAGATCAAGAAAATATATGGTTTGAAGGGTGGTGGATCTCAATAAGTTTACAAGATATCAAACCACTTTTAAAGAAGGTAGTTAGTCATGACCCCTATCCTCCATACTGTAGTGTGAATGACTTGTTTCAACAACAAGGAGAAGGATTACATATGGTCTGAGGGTGTGGCATTTCTCTGAATAGTTTAAAAAAATATTGGTGCATCACTTTTTAATAGGAGTGTGAGTAGTCATCGACCCCAGGCCCTCCACATATGTGTCAAATGAACTTGTCTCAACACAAGAGAGCAGAACATAGAGACCCAGGGGCCTCATCGTCATTTGACACTTTGCTTCATAGAGAAGACAGAACGTTTTGGGATTTAGCAATTGCCGACTATTGAAGGAATGGGTCTAAAACTAATCTGTCAATCTATCTATACCCATATTATAATGAACATTAGCTATAAAGATAACATACGAGCGATAACCAATTGTATGATTACAATTGGGTCGCATAGCCCCGTAGGTGCTCTTTGGATTGATGTCTTGTGTACAATGAATAAGAAATATGGTTGGAGGGTGGATTTCATTAGTTTTTAAATATTAAGATCCATTTTAAAGTTGTGTGTCAGCACGTGACCAAAGGTCCTCCACATGTGTCAATAAATGTATTCAACACAAGGACAATGGAAATATATAGTTAAGGGTGGACGATTCAATCGTTTTCCAAAATTTATTATACCTGAATTTTGAAAGGGGGATCAGTCATCGACCGAAGGTCTCCCACCATATGTCAACTGTAACTGGTGTCAACACAGAGGGTCAAGAATACCGAGTATAAGGAGTATGGTATTAAAGGGTCGATAAAGTGTCATCAACTAATGTTTGGTGCATATTTTTTCACACTAAATCATCGTTATTCCTTTAATTTCGAAGAATCAATAAAAAAAAAAATATGAAAGCTGTTTTGCACCTTATAAATAGAGTGTAATGACTTTCCTCGAAAAGTTAATCAAAGATAGGAATGGCATTATATAATGGCAAATTGGAGGAGTTGTTTATGTCCGGGAAGGGCCCAAAAAGCTTAAATGGGACTAATTTTAAGATTCATAACGTTTTAGATTTGGAGAATAATACAGAAAAAATCCAAAAATTGTTATTTTTAAGGAAATACATGTTATGAGTCAG